>WNGS01167696.1:10790-48022 GCA_020271785.1 Procambarus virginalis | reverse complement strand
AATGGCTAAGTAATTGCTCACGTTGATGTTGAAGGGATTTGTACTCACCTCATCATCTAGTTGTGCTTGCAGACCCGACCTTTCGACCTTCATTAGGTCAATGCAGTGACTCGTATACCTCTTTATTCTTATCATTTACGTCTTTATTTACGTTTTTAAGTTTTCCTGTTATTTAGTTATTTACGTTTGAACTTAAATAGCATCGAATTAGATTTGACAACGTCCTCATCAAGTCTGTCCCACTTATTTAGGAGACTGACACTGAAAAGTTCTTCCTGACATCTCTGTGACTCATTTGTGTTTCCAGTTTCCAGTTACTTGTGAGACACATTTCGTGTTGCAACTCTTGGACGTATGTCTGACCACATTCCGTGTTCCAACTCTTGGACGTATCTCTGACCACTTTCTGTGTTGCAACTCTTGGACGTATCTCTGACCACATTCCGTGTTGCAACTCTTGGACGTATGTCTGACCACATTCCATGTTGCAACTCCTGGACGTATCCTGACCACATTCCATGTTGCAACTCCTGGACGTATCTCTGACCACATTCTGTGTTGCAACTCTTGGACGTATCTCTGACCACATTCCGTGTTGCAACTCTTGGACGTATCTCTGACCACATTCTGTGTTGCAACTCTTGGACGTATCCTGACCACATTCCGTGTTGCAACTCTTGGACGTATCCTGACCACATTCCGTGTTGCAACTCTTGGACGTATCCTGACCACAGTCCATGTTGCAACTCCTGGACGTATCTCTGACCACATTCTGTGTTGCAACTCTTGGACGTATCTCTGACCACATTCCGTGTTGCAACTCTTGGACGTATCCTGACCACATTCCGTGTTGCAACTCTTGGACGTATCCTGACCACATTCCATGTTGCAACTCCTGGACGTATCTCTGACCACATTTACCAAGCTACGTGTCGTTGGTCTATAATACTTGAAACATCCTAATACTGAGTTCCATTGAATTATAATTTCACAATAACAATTGACCACAATCCCCCGAGTCAGACAGCAATCGCCCCTCGTCTTCCCCCGTCCCATCCTGCGCTGCCTATCTGCAAAGATACAGTAGCTACAGGCATACAGTAGTTAAAGACATACAGTAGCTGCAGACATACAGTTGCTACAGACATACAGTAGCTACAGACATACAGTAGCTACAGACATACAGTAGCTACAGACAAACTACAGTTGCAACACACAAACTTTAGTTACAGACATATTGTAGCTACATATATAGAGTAGATGCAGATATACTGTATCTAAAGACATGCAGTAGCTGAGGATACAGTAGCTGCAGACATACAGAAGCTGCAGACATACACTAGCTACAGACTTACAGTAGCTGCAGACATACAGTAGCAGCAGACATAATATAGTTACATACATTCGTTAGCTATAGGCATACAGAAGCTACAGACATACAGCAGCTGCAGACATACAGTAGCTATAGACATCCAGTAGCTTCAGACATACAGGAGCCTCAGACATTGAGTAGCCAAAATCATAATGTACTTACAGACATACAGTTGTTGTAGACATACAGAAGCTTCATACATACAGAAGATAAGGACATACCGTGCTTACAGACATAGAGTAGCTGAAGCAACAGCATGTCTTCTGCTACTATACTCACTAACTAGGTGCGTACAGTAGCGGCAGACATGCTGTTGCTTCAGATATTCAGTGGCTAGAGACACACGGTAGCTGCAGACATACAGTACCAGCAGACATAAAGCAGCAACAGATATACAGTAGCTGCAGCCATACAGTAGCTACAGACTAACAGTAGATGCAGACATACATTAGCTGTATACTTAGTATAGCTACAGTCATATAGTATCTGAAGACATATAGTAGGTACAGACATACAATAGCTGCAAATATACAATAGGTAAAACATTCAGAAGCTACAAACATACATTAGCAACATACATACAGTGGCTCAGATATAAAGTATCTACAGACATACTGTAGCTACAAACATACAGGAGCTAAAAACATACAGTAGATACAGACATACAGAAATTACAGACAAACAGTAGCTCCAAACAAACAGCAGCTACAGACATACAGTATCAACAGACAAACAAAAGCTACAGATATACAGTAGCTACAGATATACAGTAGCTACAGATATACAGTAGCTACAGATATACAGTAGCTATAGATATACAGAAGATACATATATATCCATTAGCTACTGACATACAGTAACTTCAGATATACAGTAAGTGCAGACATTTTGTAGCAAATATACATACAGTAGCTACAGACAGAATGTAGCTGCAGATTTAATATAGCAATAGACTTACAGTAGCTTCACACTTACTGTACCTACAGACATTCAGCAGCTGCAGACATACAGTTGTTGCGGACATACAGTAGCTGCAGACATACTGTAGCTACATATATACAGCAGCTGCAGATATACTAAAGCTGCAGACACCCTGTAGCTGACGACATAATGTAGCTGCAGATATAATACCGTTATATATATTCAGTTCATACAGACGTAATGAAGCTGCAGAAATACAGTAGCTACAGACATACAGTAACTACAGACAAACAGTTGCCGCAAACAGTAGCTACAATCATACTGTACCTACAGACAAACAGTAGCTACAGATATACAGTAACTGCAGATATTCCGTAGCTACAGACATACAGTTGCTACAGACAAACAGTAGCTGCAGACATATATATGCTGCAGACATAAAGTAACTGCAGGCTTACAGCAGTTGAAAATGTATAGTACCTACAGACATACAGAAGCTCAAGGCATACTGCAGTTGCAGACATACAGTAGCTGCAGATATATTGTAGATACATACTTACAGTTGATGAAGAACGAAGATATACAAAGCTACATACATAAATTTATTTCAAGTAGCTACAGACATACACTAGCGGCCGACATACTGTAGCTTTATTAGATCATTACGGAGACACAGTAGCTACAGACATACAGTACCTTTAGACATATAGTAGCTACAGACAAACAGTAGCCGCATACTTACAGAAGTAGCCACAGACATATTGAAGCTACAAACATAAAGTAGCTACAGACATACAGATGCTGCCGACATACCTTACCTGTAGACATACAAAAGAGGCAGATATACAGTAGCTGCAGACATACAGAACCTGCAGACATACATTAGCTACACACTTACAGTAGCTGCAATTAAACAGTAGCTTCAGACATAATGTAGCTACATAAATAGAGAAGTTATAGACATACAGTAGCTGAAGACCTCCAATAGGTACCGCCATACATTAGCTACATATATACTGAAGCTATAGGAATACATTACAAACAAACATTAGCTGCCGAAATACAGAGGCTACAAATATACAGCAGCTACAGACATCCAGTAGCTACAGACAAACAATGGCTACAGCCATACTGAAGCTTAAAAAGTATTTTAACTGAAGGCATACAGTAGCTACAAACAAACAAATAGTTGATAAAGATATTGAGTATCTGCAGAAATACAGTAGCTACAGACATACTGAAGCTGAAGACATACTGTAGCTACAGATATGCAGTAGCTCCAGACATACAGTAGCCACAGACAAACAGTAGCTACAGACATACAGTAACTGCAGACATACAGAGGCAACAGACATACAGTGGTTCCATTCATAATGTAGTAGCAAACATTCAGTAGTTGGAGACATACAGTATCATCAGACATACAGTTGCTGCAGACATACATTAGCTACACTCATACTGTAGATACAGATAAACAGTAGCTCCAGACATTCAGTAGCTGCAGACATACAGTAACCGCAGATATACAGTAGCTACAGACATACAGTTGCTGCAGTCATATAGTAGCTGCAGACATACATTTGCTGCAGACATTCAGTAGATGCAGGCATACAGCAGCAGTAGATATATAGTAGTTTCAGATATACAGTAGCTGCAGAAATACTGCAGCTGCAGACATACAGTAGCTGCACATATAATGCAGCTAAACACGTACAGTAGATGAAGATATTCAGAGCTGCATACATATAGTAGATAAATTAGATTCATATATAATGTTGCTAGAGACATTCACTAGCGGCGGACATATTGTTGCTTTATTTGGTCGCTACGGAGGCACAGTAGCTGCAGACATACAGTAGCTTTTGATATATTGTTGCTACAGATATACATAAGCTACTCACATACAGTAGCTGCAGACAAACAGTAGCTACTTACATACAGTAGCTAAAGATAAACAGTTGCTACGGATATACAGTAGCTTCAGATCTACAGTAGCCTCAGACATGGAGTAGCTACAGACATAATGTAGCTTCTGACATATAGTAGCTGCAGATATTCAGTAGTTACAGTCATACAAATGCTTCATACATACAGAAGCTACAGTCATTGAGTAACGGCAGACATACTGTTGCTTCAGCTTTCAGTGGATACAGACACACGGCAGCTGCAGACATACAATAGCTACAGACATACAGTAGCTAAAGGCAAACAGTAGCCGTAGACATACAGGAGCTGCACACATACAGTTACTATAGACATACCGTAGCCACAGACTTACAGTAGCTGCTGACATACAGTAACTGCAAATATGCAATATCTACATATATACAGCTCCTACAGACAGAAAGCAGCTACATAAATACATTTTCTACAAACATACAGCAACTGCCGATATACCTTAGCTGCAGACATACAGTAGCTACATACATACAATAGCTACAGATGTACAGCAACTACAAGCTTACGTTAGCTGCAGACATAATGTAGCTACAGACACTACATAATGTAGCTACAGACATAGTGTAGCTACAGAGCCATGATAAACATACAATTGATAAATACATACAGTAGCTGCAGACATACAGTAGCTGTAGACTTAGTGAAGCTACAGATGTACAATAAGTACATACAGTAGCTGCAGACTTTCATTAACAGTAGACATACTGTAGCTACAGTCGTTCAGTAGCTGAAGACATACACAAGCTACAGACATACAATAGCAGCAGATTTGCAGTAACTAAAAACATTCAGTAGCTAGTAATAGTAGTAGGCATCCTTCTGTCTCGGAAGACTATGGAGTTGCGCCCTGACAGGGCACAAAGCCTGGTAGGTAGATATGGAGAAGAAGCTGTTACCCATGCAGCAGGTCCCCCCTCTCCACGTTGATGAAATTATCCAGTAGAAAGGCAAGTGCCAATACACATAGTTCCAGCAACGTCGCAGGAGCTGCCAGAACGAGGTCGACGTCAACAACGAACTGCCTTAGGGGCTCCAACTCCGGATTTTTCCTCGAGGTTGACTCCTGAAGCCTTTCCCAAAAAAGAAGTATGGCCGCAAAGCAGCGGAGGTTTAAAATCAGGGGTTTCCTTCCCCTAGATGAGCTGCCTTCCCAGGCTATCAAGTCCCATCTACCAGGAGCAGCTGGTTTTAAGACGCCAGAGGCACGCCCTCGCCCCTTCTCCTGTCGGTAAAAGCAGTTCCGCCAGACTTAAAGACTAAGCCACCCGTGCAGGCCAACAGTTGGACTTAGTCGTAGATTGGATTCAGTAGCTACAGACATACAGACATATAGTTGGATTCAGTAACTACAGACATAAATTAGCAACATACATGCAGTGGAAAAAGACATACAGTAGCTACAGACATACCGTAGCTAAAAACATTCAATAGATACAGACATACAGTAGCTAAAAACATACAGTAGATACAGACATACAGGAGCTACAGACATGCAGTATCTAAAAGAAATAAAGTATTTACAGACACACTGTAACTACAGATACTATACAGAGTGGCCGGCACGTTTACTTAAAAATTAGAGTGCTCAGAGCAGGCTACTTTAATGGCCTGAATGTCTATGCATTATATATATATATATATATATATTAATATATATATATATATATATATTATATATATATATATATATATATATATATATATAAATACAGTTGATACAGACGTAATGTAACTGCAGAAATTCAGTAGCTACTGACATACTGTAGCTACAGACATACATTAGCAGCAGAAGTACTGAAGCCTCATTCAGTTGCGACAGTAACTATAGACATACAGTAGCTACAGACAAACAGTAGCCGCATTGATACAGTAGCTACACACATACTGTAGCTACAGACATACAGTACCTACAGACATTTATTTGCTACAGACATACAGTACCTACAGACATTTATTTGCTACAGACATACATTAACTGCACATATCCAGTAGCTACACACATACATTTGCTACAGACATACAGTAGCTGCAGACATAATGCAGTTGCAGACATACAGCAGCTGCAGACATACAGTAGCTACTGACATAAAATAGCGGCAGACATACTGCAGCTGCAGACAAACAGTAGCTGCAGATGTAATGTAGGTACATAAATAGAGTAGATATAGATATACAGGAGCTACATACACACATACGTTAGCTTCATATACTGAAGCTACAGACATACACTTGCAGCAGATATACTGTAGCTTTATTCAGTAGCTACAGACATACAGTAGATGCAGACATACAGTAGCTTCAGACATACATAATCTACAGACAAACAGTAGGAGCATACATTAAGAAGCCACATAAATTCTGTATCTACAAATATACAGTAGCTACAGACATACAGTTGCTACAGACATACAGTAGCTTCAGACATACAATAGCTACAGGCATTCATTAGCTGCAGACAAACAGAAGCTGAAGACATACAGTGACTACAGACATAGAGAATCTACAAAAATACAGTACAAGCAAACAAACAGTAACTCCAGACATACTGGAGATACAGAAATATTAACTACAGACATAAAGTAGTACAGACATAAATACAGTAACAGAAGCCGATAGACTCATAGAGGAAATGTTACAGAGTGATGTAATTGAGTCGAGTAATCCACCATGAAACACGCCAATGATTCTTGTACCAAAGCGAGATGAGACTTGGAGACCTGTAATCGATTATCGGAAGCTTAACAGAGTAACTATACCTGATCGTTTCCCACTTCCAGTCCTAAATGATTTGTTGCAAAGTATAGGTTGAAACAAAGTATTCTCAATGTTAGATTTGTTGCAAGAATTCTGGCAAGTCCCCCTTGATGAGGAGAGTAAACAATTGACAGCCTTTAGTACTCCCAATGATCATTTTCATTTCAAAAGAATGCCGTTTGGTTTGCGGAGTAGTACAATAACCTTTTCTCGGCTCATGACGAATCTATTTCGTAGATTGATAGGAAGTACTCTTCTAGTACTTCCTCTCTTCTAGTTTACCCTGATGATCTCATAATCATGTCACAAGATGTTCAGACCCATTTCCAGAACCTTGAGAAAGTTTATGCAAAGCTCGCAGAAGCTAATTTAAAAATAAAGCTTGCGAAATGTTCATTTTCAGGGAGAAGATTAATTTCCTAGGTCATAGAGTTACACCTTCAGGTATTACATTGATGGAATAAAAATTATTGCTGCCCGTGATTTTCCAACGCCTTGTACCGCAGAAGCCGTAAGACAATTCACAGGTCTTGTAGGATTTTATCATTCATTTATTGCTGGATTCTCTATTATAGCCGCTCCACTTTACATGTTGCAAAGAAAAGATGAACCCTTTGTTTGGGGAGAGGCCCAGGATCAGTCATTCAAAAAACTCAAGGCAGCCTTGATCTCGTCACCTGTCCTTAGGTACCCAGATTTTTCTAAACCTTTTACGTTGGTTACAGACGCTAGTGACATAGGTTTAGGTGCTGCATTACTTCAAACAGAAGGTCACAGAGATCATGCAATAGCTTATGCAAGCCGTACATTATCTAAAGAAGAGAAAAATTATAGTGCAACAGAACGTTAAGCCTTGGCAGTTGTTTGGGCTGCTAAACATTTCAGGGATACAATTTATAATTACCTAGTTCATGTTCTTACAGATCACCAAGCATTAATTCCCTTGTATAAAAATAAGAATCCAGTTGGAATGTTTGCTAGATATTTGCTCACAATTCAAGAGTTCAATCCCACATTTGGTTATATTCCAGGAAAGCAAAATGTTGTAGCCGGCGCGTTTTCTCGACACGTAGCTGCAATTCAGTTAAATTACCCAGAATTAGATGCTACAGTAGTCGAGACGGAACAGAGACAAGACCCCATATGGGCACCCGTCATTAAATTTTTGACTAAGCAAGATACTCGCCCGATTCATAAACCTCTAGTACCATTGAAAGAGTTAGTGATGTTAGACAATTTACTGTGTAGAATAGTAAAGCTAGGGACAGCCCCGAGGAAATGTTGTCAGTTAGTTATTCCAGCTGTCTTGGTACCAACTGTGTTAAAAATTATCCATGATGCTCCCACAAGTGCACCTCCAGGGAAGGATTGTACACTCCAAGAAGGTCGATTGAAGTATTTTTGGTGAAAAATGGCTAAGAAGATTGCTCATTGTGTTGACAGATGTTTAACCTGCTTACAGCACAAGGGACATGTGTCAGGACCTAATCGAATTCAGGTGTACCCAGCAACTAAAGCTCCTTGGGAACGAGTATCGATGGATTTGTTGACAAATTTTGCAGAAACAGAAAAAAGGGAACAAACACTTGCTTGTAATGATTGATAATTTTTCATGGAATTGCAAACTAGTTCCTATCCCTAACAAAACAGCAGAAACTATAGCCAGTGCATTCCATGACCAAATAATTTGTAGACATAGTATGCCTAAAGCAATCCTTTCAGATAATGGTCTAGAATTCAGTAATAGTATTTTAACTAGCTTGTGTGATTTATATAACATTATAAAATGTAGCATAATGCCTTACCATCCAGCAGGTAATGGATTAACAGAACGTACTAACAGGAAAGTGTTAATTGCCTTGAGAGTCATGTTGAATTTTGATAAGAACAATTGGGATGATTTTATACCCTTAATTCAGTGTGCCATAAATTCTTCATTAATGATTCTACAGTTGACACACCTCATGCTATTCTTTATGGTACAAATAAGATCCTCCCTAATGAATTCACTAATGTACCTCCTACTCCTTTATATAACATAGATGATTTTGTTCAAGTGAAGCGTAGACAAATGCAACTAGTATTCAAGAAAATACGAGAACAACTGTCCAAAGCTACAGCCGAGTTCACTCTAGCAAGGATTGCACGAACTAAACCCAGTAAGATAACTATTGGATCTGTAGTAATGGTACTTAACCAACACAGGTCTGGTCCTATGTATAAGTTAACTAAGAACTTTTTGGGTCCATATAAGGTAATCGAGCTTATCAAAGGTAAAAGTACAGGCTTAAGAATTTGGTAACAGGAGAGTATATAAATGAACATTTAGACCACATGAAGTTAGCTAAAATGACTATTGACGAGATGGATGAGGAAGATGACAATGAACTTACCCAGACAGATTCTCCTACTGCGACACCACCTTCTGTGGTTGACAGACCACTTGATGTACAGCACCCATACTAGCACCTATAATCTTAGATCTAGACCTCTCGTTTCACCCGTGCACTCACCACATGTCCATTGGCTAGATGTTAACGAGGTTATCTCTCAAGATGATAGCTTGTCACATGCAGTTTCATCTGTTCCTGACCTTCAGTCAGAGCCAAGTTGTATAGTGCTCTGGATGAGCTAGGGGTAGATATCTGCAGCATTTATAATTAAATGCACTCTGCAGTTATTCTGTTTTGTTTTGCAAAATTCATTTGCAGTATTTCCACCACATGTCTTATTATCACCAATATATATGTATTGTATGATCATGTTTTTTCTCATTTTATTTTGTTACAAATTAAAAGCCATTGTTAAGTCTACTGCCATTTGTAATTAACTTACAGTGCTTGTCATAAAAGATGTCATTAATGTTCTAGCAACCACATTGAGGCCAGTGAATCCTGACTGCTATCACTCAGTTGTTAGTCTTCTTGATCCAGGTCTTGTATATAGCTTGTAAATATATTGTATATTAAAAAAAAAAATTCTCATTATCTAATCTTAAAATCATTTGTGGTTGTTAGGTCGGAACTTTTGTTCCATTAATGTAGATAATTGTCTTTAATTGTGTTTGTTTCCCAAGCACTTGCCATTAACACATGTTAATAATTTTGTTTAGGCAATACCTTGAGTTGTATTGTTCATTCTGATAAGTAGACATATTATGGGTCTATGGGTCCCTACACTTGCACCAGAGGTGGTACCCCTTCTAGGTAAAAAAAAAAAAAAAAAAAAAAAAAAAAAAAAAAAAATATATATACATATATATATATATGCATATATATATATATATATTATATATATATATATATATATATATATATATATATATATTATATATATATATATATATATATATATATATATGAACCACTTCCCCGCCGGCACTCGGATGGTAATCTTGGGCATAGCATTTTATCAAATCACCTCATTTTTGGGGCAACACGTGAGGAACACAAATGCAACAATCCTGAATGGTCCCCAGGACTAGATACAACTGAAAACTCACATTGTATCTAGTCCTGGGGACCATTCAGGCTTGTTTGCATTTGTGTTCCTCACGTGTTGCCCCAAAAAATGAGGTGATTTGATAAATGCTATGCCAAGATTACCATCCGAGTGCCGGCAGGGAAGTGGTTCATATAGCCTCGGCTATCACTTCCTTTGTCCGTCGTGATGGTAAGTGGTTTAAGGCGTCCCTGTACATACCAGTTGCGTGCTCCTAGGAGTATGGGTTCGAGTCACTTCTGGGGTGTGAGTTTTCAGTTGTATCTAGTCCTGGGGACCATTCAGGCTTGTTTGCATTTGTGTTCCTCACGTGTTGCCCCAAAAAATGAGGTGATTTGATAAAATGCTATGCCCAAGATTACCATCCGAGTGCGGCGGGGAAGTGGTTCATATAGCCTCGGCTATCACTTCCTTTTGTCCGGTCGTGATGGTCAAGTGGTTTAAGGCGTCCCTGTACATACCAGTTGCGTTGCTCCTGGGAGTATGGGTTCGAGTCACTTCTGGGGTTGAGTTTTCAGTTGTATCTAGTCCTGGGGACCATTCAGGCTTGTTTGCAATTGTGTTCCTCACGTGTTGCCCCAAAAATGAGGTGATTTGATAAAATGCTATGCCCAAGATTACCATCCGAGTGCCGGCGGGGAAGTGGTGATATAGCCTCGGCTATCACTTCCTTTTGTCCGGTCGTGATGGTCAAGTGGTTTAAGGCGTCCCTGTACATACCAGTTGCGTTGCTCCTGGGAGTATGGGTTCGAGTCACTTCTGGGTGTGAGTTTTCAGTTCTATATATATATATATATAATATATATATATAATATATATAGATATATATATATATATATATATATATATATATATTATATATATATTATATCTATATATATATATATATATATATATAGATTTATATATATGTCTAATTAATGTCTTGTTTAATTATATATGTCTTGTTTAATTAAAGCATTGTTACCATAATTTTTCAACTATTATGTTAATTTTTTTTTGGTGCACATGCCGAGGTGTTAGTATTCCTGCCCACCTGATCATCTTTTGATATTTATTATGCAATTTCACATGTAAGCCGTTACTGAATGCCACCGAGGTCCTTTGAGTATCATTGTAACTATATAGCTAGCTAGAGCTTGTCGACAAGGACGTCGACTTGGTAGCGTGTCCGAGCAGTGTTAATACTCAAATTGTATGAAGTTGAGACATCACCAATCACAGGCTAGTAGGCCTCTGACGTCATTCCATACAGAGCCGGCACCACCCGCGCTCCCAGCAGGCCTCAGTATTCTCACAGACCCAGAGTAGGTTGGACCTCGGCTGGCCAGATATATACCTTGCTACTTCACTCAATAAACTACTGAAGATTTACTGTGTATAACTACAACCACCATACATCCAAGAAGGCAACGAATAACAGTACTTTAAGACGTACTGTTGCTGCAGATATACAATGAGTACAGACATACAGTAGCTGCAGATATACAATGCTAAACCCATACAGTAGCTAGAGACATTAAATAGCTACAGACATACAGCAGTTACAGACATACACTAACTGCAGACATACAGTAGCTGCTGACATACACTAACTGCAGACATACAGTATGCTGACATACACTAGCTGCATACATAATGTAGCTGCAGACATACTGAAGCTACAGTCATACAGTAGCTGAAGACATACAATAGCTACAGACATACATTGCTTCATGCATATTGTAGCTACAGACATACTGTAGCTGCAGACATTAAGTAGCTGCAGACATACAATAGCTACGGGCATGCAGAAGCTACAGGCATTCAGTAGCTGCAAAAATAGAGTACCTACAGATATACAGTGGTTACAGACATCCAGTAGCTACAGTCATACAGTAGCTATAGACATACAATAACTACAGACTTAGTGTAGGTGCAGACATACAGTAACTAAAGATATACAGTAGCTACAGACATACAGCTGCAGACATTCAGTATTTCCAGACATACGGTAGCTGCAGACTAACTGTATCTGCATACATACAATAACAACAGATATTTAGTAGCTACAGACATACGTTAGATGTAAACATATAGTAGCTACAGACATTCAGTAGTGGGAGACACACAGTAGCTGCAGGCATACAGTAGATTCAGACATACAGTAGCTGCAGACATACATTAGTTGTAAACATATAATAGTTACATTCAAATAATAGCTACAGACATGCAGTAGCGGCAGACACACAGCAGCTGCAGACATACATTAACTTCAAACATATATTAGCTACATTGAAATAGTAGCTGCAGATATGCAGTAGCGACAGACACATAGTAGCTGCAGATATACAGTAGCTACAGACATACAGTAGCTACAGACATAAAGTAGCTACAGACATACAGTAGCTATAGACATACATTAGCCAAAGAAATTAATAAACTGGTCATCTAAATCTCACAAGATTGTAAATGCAAGGCAATGTTAAAGTGTAAGTGGCGCTGAATGCCTTTTGCTCGAGTCTATGTATTGAAAACAAAATTTGTCTTGTTCATTATTAATTGCAATTAAATCTTGTATTGTTCTCACTCTGACCCACTAAAGAGGAAACCAAACGGTATCATATATATTAAAAGTGGAATGTTACGGAGCAAAAGTACTGAACTGTATGGGATTCTCTACCTCCTTGTAAAATATTCCTTCATCCAGCTCCTCTCGATACTCCTCTAGTTTGTATGGAGTCATTTTTTTAATTAATAGTGTCAAAGGCTTTCTTTCAATCCTTGAAGATTCAGCTTATATAACGTTCTCTCTTTCCAGCTTGACTGATGTCATCTTGTTGTAAAATTAAAAGAAAATGACAAGCAGGATTTCCATTCGCTGAGTCTATGTAGATTTTTTGAGACAAAATTCATGTTAAAGGTAAAGGTCTGTGGTTCCTTTCTTCATATATTTGTTATATATTTACAACTATTTAAACCCGTTTTGTGTTAGTATACCTTATTAGAAAGATAGAAATATATTTTTCATTTACATTGTAATAATTGGTAAATCAAACATTCTTTGGTTTATACATATTCCTGAGCTGAGAATTTGGTCGTATCAGAGCTGGGTACTCACTAGCCTCAGAGCTGGGTACTCACTAACCCAGAGCTGGGTACTCACTAGCCTCAGAGCTGGGTACTCACTAACCCCAGGGCTGGGTACTCACTAGCCTCAGAGCTGGGTACTCACTAACCCCAGGGCTGGGTACTCACTAGCCCCAGAGCTGGGTACTCACTAGCCTCAGAGCTGGGTACTCACTAGCCCCAGAGCTGGGTACTCACTAGCCTCAGAGCTGGGTACTCACTAGCCCCAGAGCTGGGTACTCACTAGCCTCAGAGCTGGGTACTCACTAGCCCCAGAGCTGGGTACTCACTAGTCCCAGAGCTGGGTACTCACTAGCCCCAGAGCTGGGTACTCACTAGCCCCAGAGCTGGGTACTCACTAGCCTCAGAGCTGGGTACTCACTAACCCCAGAGCTGGGTACTCACTAGTCCCAGAGCTGGGTACTCACTAGTCTCAGAGCTGGGTACTCACTAGCCCCAGAGCTGGGTACTCACTAGCCCCAGAGCTGGGTACTCACTACCCCCAGCGCTGGGTACTCACTCTTAATACACTTGCTCCTTGAAAGGAAACCTCTCATTCCGAACAGTTAGTGACGAGTAATAAGACTCCTGCCTGAGAATATTATACACCTACATAAAGAAGAAATAATATGTAAATCCCAGATTAAATATTTTGACAATTTAGAATATCTGGTTTTATCAAAATTTACAATAATATGCAAACGTTATTACTTTGTTTTGTGTTGTATATAAAGCCTGTCGAGGGCAATGGGTTTATTAAGACCAGGGACACTAACTAACTAACCAGGAAATATATCTAAATCATGAACATAGTGCAGGACTAAAGAAATCTCAGTCTTTATATGCATTTAACCAATGTAAACCACTAGAATTATATATCACAAGACATTAAATGAAAATTACTGGAATCTAATAAATAAATCATCTAAATTCACTTCACAGTTCATTATAGATATATTATGAATCCAGTAAATATTTATAACTTTAGGAGGGACCAGGAGTCTGAATACAAGGTACTATCTGGGAGGTGAAATCCTGCAAGAGTCAAATAGAGAGAGAGAACTGGGGGTTGATATCACACCGAACCTGTCCCCAGAGGCCCTCATGAAAAGAATATCATCAGCGGCATATGCTAGGTTGGCCAACATAAGAACTGCCTTTAGAAACTTGTGTAAGGAATCGTTCATGACCCTGTATACCACTTATGTCAGACCAATCCTGGAATATGCAACTCCAGCTTTGAGTCCATACCTAGTTAAACACAAGGCAATGTTATAGAAGATTCAGCGATATGCCACCAGGCTCGTCCCGGAACTGAGAGGAATGAGCTACGAGAAAAGGCTAAAGGAGTTGAATCTCACGTCCCTGGACAACACAGGAGTAAGGGGAGACATGATAACCAACCTACAAAATTCTCAGGGAAATTGACAGGGTGGACAAAGACACGCTCATCAGCACGAGTGGAACACGAACACAGATGGAAACTTAGTACCCAAATGAGCCGCAGAGACGTTAGAAAGAATTTTTTCAGTGTCAGAGTAGTTAATAAATGGAATGCACTAGGAAGTGATGTGGTGGAGGCTGACTCCATGCACAGTTTAAAATGTAGATATGATAGAGCCCAATAGGCTCAGGAATCTGTACACCAGTTGACTGACGATTGAGAGGCAGGACCAAAGAGACAAAGCTCAACCTCCGCAAGCGCAACTACGTGAGTACAACTAGGTGAGAACAATGTAGTCAAGGTACCAACATGCACGCTACGATGTAGTCAAGGTACCAACATAAGCGCTATGATGTACTTGAGGTACCAACAAACCAAATACCCAACGCCTAATAATTAACTTAGTTACTTTTCTCGTAAATAAAATATATCACATATGTATATATTAATTCAGAATGTATTAATATGAGGAGAGCAATGAGGAAGTTCCTGTACTCAATCTTCACATTCTCCAGCTCCACACTGCTGGCTGACACTGTCTTAGGCACCATATATGGGCGACAGTCGTCATGAAATTGGTCGAACTGACAGAAACATGAGTTTGTTTTACAGCTTCTAATAACAGTGCTACAGTTGCTATTGATATTACAATCAGGAGTGCTGCTACTACATTCATGCTGATACTACAAGCAGAAGTGATGCTACTACTACAAGCAGGTGTGCTACTACCACTACCTTCACTGTTAATACCACAAGCAGGAATAATACAAGTCTCGCACACAACTAATATTTATATTTCCACATCAGTGACAAACGTCGTGAAGGTAAATCATGATTTAAGGAAGCATAAAAACTGAAACAAAACTTTTTTTCCGTCATTTATAAAGATTATGAACAGAATGAGTAAAAGTGGGATCCTCTGGAAATCCCATTTATGATGTCGATCCAGCAGACGTTTCTCTGTTCTCCTGCAGAAAGCTTGTAATATATCCATTAAGTAATGAACCCTGAGCATATTCAACAATTGCTCATGTGGTACTTCATCAAAGAATTTGGGAAATGTTTATGTGGAAAGTTTTGGGTCAAAGTTTGTTAATATAATATTATAAACTACAACGATGTAAAGACCCAATATATATATATATATATATATATATATATATATATATATATATATATATATATATATATATATATATATATATATATATATATATATATATATATATATATATATATATATATATATATATATATATATATATATATATATATATATATATATATATATATATATATATATATATATATATATATATATATATATATATGAGTGTGTGTATTAAAAAAAAAACTAATTTTCTGAAGAAAATTACATCCTTTCTCAAGGTGCTGTGTACAGTGTTCAAAATACTACATACAACACCTTGAGAAATCCCAGCACAATCATGCTTGCCAACTTTAACCAAAGTCTTTATACATTTTTAAAGACTGCTCTTAGTCTTGAGACATCAACACACCCATTTCCGTGTCACGAATACACGCATCAAGTACTTCTTATTTTAAATCCACAATTCCAAATTATTATCCATTAGATTTCTTATCATTCTCTTATAAAAGTATGATTGACGATCATGCACAATGAACAGTATATATTATATTATTTATTATTTACTGATCTGACCCACATATAAATTAAACAAGGGGAAGGATTCCGCCTTCCTGAGTGTTTGTTTATAAATTATTTTCCTCGCGGGAGTGGAAGCGGGTGGAGGAGGGGAGCCTACAGTCACGGGGCCACCCGTCCTCACCACACCCTCCATCTCTGTCCCTTGGCTGGCCAGTATGTGGTAGCGGTCTAGGCTACTAGGTATGAGGTGGCGGTCTTAGCTGGTAGGTATGAGGTGGCGGTCTTGGCTACTAGGTATGAGGTGGCAGTCTTGGCTGGTAGGTATGAGGTGGCGGTCTTGGCTGGTAGGTATGAGGCGGCGGTCTTGGCTGGTAGGTATGAGGTGGTGGTCTTGGCTGGTAGGTATGAGGTGGCGGTCTTGGCTGGAAGGTATGAGGTGGTGGTCTTGGCTGGCAGGTATGAGGTGGCGGTCTTGGCTGGCAGGTATGAGGTGGCGGTCTTGGCTGGCAGGTATGAGGTGGCGGTCTTGGCTGGTAGGTATGAGGTGGCGGTCTTGGCTGGCAGGTATGAGGTGGCGGTCTTGGCTGGTAAGTATGAGGTCGCGGTCTTGGGGTGGTAAGTATGATGAGGTGGCGGTCTTTGCTGATAGGTATGAGGTGGCGGTCTTGGCTGCAGATATGAGGTGGCGGTCTTGGCTGGCAGATATGAGGTGGCGGTCTTGGCTGGCAGGTATGAGGTGGCGGTCTTGGCTGGCAGATATGAGGTGGCGGTCTTGGCTGGCAGGTATGAGGTGGCGGTCTTGGCTGGTAAGTATGAGGTGGCAGTCTTTGCTGATAGGTATGAGGTGGCGGTCTTGGCTGGTAAGTTGAGGTGGCGGTATTAGCTGGTTGGTATGAGGTGGCGATCATGACTGGCAGGTATGAGGTGGCGGTCTTTACTGATATGTATAAGGTTAGATGCAAAGGGAAATTGATAAATAAGGATGTAGAAGACAATAAGAGATAGAGAGTTGAGCGTGAGAAGGAAATATATAAATAGTATTATAAAGGTGAGAGACTTCCTTTGAACTGTAAAAAACAATCATTATGCCTGAAGCACTGGTTGTAGCTGAAGTGCTTCTGTTAATTAGATATTTGAAGTTAAAACCTAAATTTGCATGGCCTGTTCTGTAATATTTAATAGATGATATAAACTTTCTGGAAAGGTGACAAGGTGTTTGGGTCAGTATAAAGTACTCATTTGTTTTACTTTATAATAGGCATGTGGAACTATGGCTTGAGAATTACAACCAGCATCTTGGTAGGACGTGAAGTTTATATTAAACACTTTAGAACATTAAAAATTAGAAAGAGGCACCTCAATAAAGCTTTAAATGTCTGACTTGGAAAGGGGAAATTATTGTAGAGTTATGGGGTGATAATACAAAACAAGTTTGGTTCTAAAAATATTAAAATAGTTGGAGATTAAAGAGTTCAGATTACAATCTGAAAGTAGAATGTATTCAGAAGAGTAAAAGGCCATCTTACAGAAAATAAGATGGCCAGCATAGAATGATTGCATAATTAGTTTAGGAAGTTTGTATTAAGTGTGGAAGTATGTGACGAACCTCAGCGCCATCTGTAATCCAGAAGCCGAGTTAAAACAGTTTACCCTCCTATTAATAATGTTTCCTATCTTCTAGTTTGCTGTTCTGGGGCCAGATTCACGGAGCAGTTACGCAAGCACTTACGAACCAATACATCTTTTCTCGATCTTTGGCGGATTTGTTTACAATTATTAAAACAGTTGATGAGCTCCGAAACACCAAGAGGCTGTTTATAACAATAACAATAGTGACTGGCAAGTTTTCATGCTTGTAAACTGTTTAATAAATGTAACCAAAGCCGTCAAAGACTGAAGAACGATGATCACGTTCGTAAGTACTTGCGTAACTGCTTCGTGAATCTGGCCCCTGGATGATGATGAGGTACCGGTGACTGGTAGCAGATGGCAGTGAGATTAAAGAAGTGAATTGATTGACCTTACGACGTCTTTGTTGGAGCATTCTAGCGAGTGGGCAAGTAGAGCGCTAGAAGACCTTGCTAGAGGAGTGTATATTTGCGTTAGTTGTCGTTAACAGTAAGGAATATCTTTGTTTCATTTTATTTCTCGCCTCTGGACTAGTGATGGATAACGGTTTAAAAGGACCTGGTTAAGGAAGAATTTGTAACAAAACCCGAAGGTAGAAATTGTTACTGTAAGAGTAATTAGGACGCTTCTCGGTTGCCTGGCGAGTGGTCGTTTGCCACTGCGGGGTGACTACTTCCTCGTCTCAGTATGGGGACTTACGTGCCGCCATTGCGGAGGAAGGAGTCGGCAGGGCTGACATTCACCTGTCGAGTGGGCATAGGAGTCTCAGCAATACGCTTTTTGATCTTATGAAAGTGAAGGTGGAAGATCTGNGTGTAGGACCCGCACTCTCACCATGCGCCTCAGGTATCCTATACCATCCTCCATCATGTTGTTGGGGTTCCCTATTCGCATATTTCACCCAGGCCAGCCCAGGACATTGTTTCAGGTGTGGCCTAAGGGCCACCAGGCTGCGGGGTGTTAGGAGCGCCGGGTCACCCCTGTTAACTAATTCCGGGAGAAGGATTTCCCCCATTGCCGGCCCCGGACCTGTCTCCTAGTGCTGGGATGCGTGTTGCTTCCCTGCGGCTGCTGCCCCGGTGTTGGACCCTGCGGCTCACCTGGGTGCGGATGTGGGGTGTTGGTGTGATGTTGACGTGAGGGTTGGGCGCGGCCCACCCTGCCCACGGTTTTCCTGCCCGAGCCGTCCTACCCCTGATGCCCCAGCCCGCCCTTTCTCGGCCACCCCTACCTGCTGTGGTTACGGTGTCTCCTGTCACTCTGGATGTCCCGCGAGGAGCGTCTCCTGCAGTGTGTCGTCCGGTGCCCCAGCTGTTGAAGTAGCGGTTCTCAGGGGCCGTGCTTTGAAGGCGCGCCCGTCAGAGAGTTCTGTTGAGATGCGGGATGATGGGGATGCTAGCTCGGACGACTGGCAGCCTGTCTCCAAGCGCTCGAGGCGGATTCTGAGTGTGTGTCTCTCCTTCGTGGTGTGCCATGGGTGGACGTGGGAGAGTATGGTGCTCCGGCCTCTCCCGCCATAGTTGGCGGTACTGTGGGAGGCTTTGTGCGACCTCCTGTGTCGCCGCCTACTGTTGGCTTCCCACAGTGGGAGGATGCCCCTGATGATCGGCACCTAGTCGTGATGTTGAGGAAGGATGTGCGCCAGGGAGGCCCCTGCTCCTGTGCACGGTGGCAGGGCCCTGGTGCGTCTGCGTCCTCTGCGGTTCTCACCTGTGCGAAGCCCTGTGAGAAGCCCAGTGAGAAGCCCAGTGAGAAGCCTAGTGCGAAAATCAGTGCAAAAACCAATGCAACGCCAGTGCTACTCCCAGTGCAAATCCTAGTGCAAAACCCCCAGGTGCAGAACCCCTCCCTGTGGTCACGGCCTCCGGGGACGTGCTTTGTGAGTCACATTGTTTGGAACTCATTTGGGATGACAGGGTGCGTCCGGTCCTTGTGGTGCTATTCTACTATTTGGTGCCGTGGTAAAGGGGGGTTTATTTATGGGGTGCCAGATTTGATGCCTCGGCCATGTGTGTCTCCTGGTCGATAGGTGTCCAGTGACGTCATACTTATTTGGGAGGCTTACTGCTTGCACTTTTCGGCACAGGAGTTCTGGATAAATATGCATAGTACTTGTGATTGATATGTGTACTCCCTGTATTTTGCATTTGTTGCCTTGTCTGTTGTATGTAAGTTTTGTATCCATGTTTTTGGATCCCCCGTTTGGGCGTTGTGTTTTGCTTGTGTTTTGTTTGTGTTTTGTTTGTAATGTGCTGGTTTGTTTCCTAGGTGTGTTTTATATGTTACGTTTCTTGTGTTGTTGCTAGTGCTGTTGGATGTGTGTGTGTGTGTGCTTTCTGGTGTCTGTTTTTGTGTCTGTTTTGTGTTTCTTTGCCGGTTCCTGCACGTTCCGGTGTTTTTTCCATGTGTGTTTGGAGTGTGGTTGTAGAATTTGTCATGTTCATAGAAAACGGTACCATCCGTTTGTATGTGTTGTGGCTCAGACGCGAGCAGGAGGTAAACAAGAAAACATACAGGACGCCCACCAGCTTGGAAGCTGCTAGTCATGTATCAGTTTAAGTTTTAAAGTCAGTAACCAAGCAATGGCTTTATATCAACCCTACAACCAAGACTTCCTCAGCTACACACAAACACCACACTGGCGACAAGGATGAACTGTGAACGCAGGTATTTGTTCAGCTTAAAACACAAGGAAGAACATGCGGTCTCGCCCCCCGGAGGAGGAAGGGAAATCGTGCTGTCTGTGAGCACCATACCCGATGCTGTGTGCTAACCAATGCTGTGTGCTAACTGATGCAGTGTGCTAACCAATACTGCATGCTAACCAATGCTATGTGCTACCCAAGCTATGTGCTGACTGAAGCTGTGTACTGATGAATCTGCTGATGCTGTGTACGAAACTACGCTTTGATGTTGTGTACAAAACCCAATGTTTTGTATACGAAACGACACTCTGTGCTACACAATTCTTCATGCTGTGAACTGGCTGCTGTGTTGACGGTGCTGAAAACTCTTCAAACAACAACAACTGCTGACAACTGCTGTGTCAACTGCTGCCAACTGCTGTACCAACTGCTAACAACTGCTGTGCCAACTGTTGATAACTGCTGTGCTGCTGTGAGTAGGAACAACACATGTACACAAAGGCTAGGTAAGAAGTCAGTTGCTGCTGTATTGTGCACTGCTGAGAACTTTTGCATTAAAATGCTTGTGTGCTTTGCAGAATTAAAGTAATTACAGTGAATTCTTAAATAACATATACAGTGCAGTAAGTGTTATATATTCTGAGGAACATTTTAAGTGATAAGTTTACATTTATTCAGTAAAAATGGCAAATATACCTCAGTTTCCTGCATTTGATCCTGACTGTGACCAGACAAACCTGTCACAGAGGTGGATCAAATGTCTTAAAAGGTTTGAAAATTTGTTGATAGTTTCTGACATCAAAAGTGCTGAAAGAAAGCGTGCCTTTCTACTTCATTATGCAGGTGATAGAGTTTGTGACATCTTTGATACACTGAAAGACTCTGGTGGTGCCAAAGATTATGACATTGCCAAAGCCAAATTAACTGAACATTTCAATCCAAGACAAAACACTGCAATGGAAATTATGCATTTTAGGAGAGCCAAACAACTCTCTAATGAAACTGTGGATCAATACCACACACGTCTGCAGAGTTTAGCAGCCCATTGTGAGTTTGCTGATGTTGACAAAGAAATCAAACAGCAAATAATTGAACCATGCACATCTACACGTCTCCGTCGAAGAGCTCTAGAACTTGTTGATGATGAAAGTTCTCTTGCCAAGATACTGGATATGGCTCGTCGAATGGAAGATGCTGCAAGTGATGCTCGTGTCATGGAGTGCAGTGCCAACAATGGTTCTGCTACTGTTACTAACGGTGATGAGGTACTTAAGGTTCAGGGAGTACACCGTGATCATAGAAGATATCATGCCAAACCTAACAGTACATTGAGCCGAGAACCACATCACAACTGGAGTCAAGGAACAAGACTCAAGCAGTCACAATGACTCACATCAGAGGGTGTCAACAATAAATGTTACAATTGTGGAGGAGACTACCCACACCAAGATAATGTTTGTCCTGCTCAAGGTAAGAAGTGCTATGAGTGTGGAAAACTAGGTAATTTTGGTGCTATGTGTCGTTCCGCACAAAATAGACCACAATTAATGAATAAAAGCACTGTATGAGGATCAGGTCATAGGTGTCGAGGTGATAAACACAATATTGCACCTCATGTCCAGAATGTCAATAATGTACAAAACAAAATGTCATTACAACCAGTCTCAGATGACAGTGAATGTGATTATATTTATGGAGTACAATCAATCACAGAATGGAATGATCTTCCAAACAACCCAGAGACTATAGTATACATTGCTGGTATTTGTCTCAAAGTTCTCATTGACACCATTGCTGAGTGCCACTATGAAAAACTTAAAAAACAGTTCCCAAAGCTTGAAAACTCTAATGGTACAGTCACTGCCTATGCTTCAAAGGTAGCCTTACCAGTGATTGGAACATTCACTGCAGAGATTACGTCAAAGAGTGCAATGTTCATTACTACATTCCATGTTGTTAGGAATACAAAGGAGTCTCTACTCAGCTACATGACTTCAACCAAATTGGGGCTACTTCAGCTTTCTAATGCTGTAGCAGTGGAATCTGCAAACAATGTTGATGGTATTGTTGCTGAATTTTTTGATCGATTTGAACCAAAGGATTGTTCTACTGATAGCAAAGTTCATCTGCACATCAACCCAGATGTAATTCAAGTTACCGAGGAATATGTACACTCTGTAACCTGTGATGCAGTCCCTAAGGTTCTAACTCTTGATGAAATACGTACTGCAACCCTAGAGGACCCAACTCTGCAAGCAACAGTCGATGCATTGACTAAGAAAAAGTTTCCACGCATCCCACCCTCAGGAGTTGACCAAGATGCAGTCAAAGCACTTGAACACATTCAGACAGAATTAAGTGTTACGCAACAATGCGACACCGTGCTGCGAGGTACTCGTATCGTTATTCCAGCTGTTCTCCAGCAACATGCTCTGAAGCTTGCACATCAAGGACACCAAGGTCTAGTTAGGACCAAACAGCTGCTACGAGTAAAAGGTGTGGTTTCCTGGCATTGATTGTCAAGCAAAGGACATGCATGATACCTGTGTCCCTTCCCAAGCTGCAGTGGATACTTCAAGACCAACACCTCTACAACCTTCACCACTACCTGCTGCACCGTGGACGGAAGTATCGATGGACTTCTGCGGACCGCTACCAAATGGAGAGTACTTGATGGTAGTCATTTATGATCACTCACATTATCCAGAAGTAGAAATCATCACTTCCACATCTGCAAAGGCCGTCATCCCGAAGCTCGACAAGATCTTTTCAAATTTTAGCATTCCTGAAGTGGTCAAGATGGACAATGGACCGCCATTCAATGGACAAGACTTCGTCAACTTTGCTGAGCATATTGGATTCAAACACCACCGTGTGATGCCACTACATCCACAAGCAAATGGAGAAGTCGAGAGATTCATGCAACCTCTCATGAAAGCGATACACTGTGCTCATGCCGAAGGACGATAATAGAAACAAGCTATGTATGCTTTTCTCGGGAACTACCGTGCAACACCACATGGAACACTGGGCAAGTCGCCTGGTGAACTTTTATTTGGACGTCCTATGAGAATCGCACTACCTGTCATGCCAGCCGAGGTAACGGATAAACGTCTTGCTCAGAAGGATGCACTAGCCAAGGGCAAAATGAAAATTGCTCATGATCAATGTGCAAAGGAACACTTCATAAAAGTTGGAGATACTGTTCTAGTTAAAAAGAAAAAGAGGGAAAGTTAGATATGCCGTATGATACAAAACCATATAAAGTGATTAGTGTAAAAGGAACTATGGTAACAGCGAGTAATAGAGATCATAGTATAACACGTAATATGGCTTATTTCAAAGTGATTCCAACTAGTGTAGAAAATGATGAAGTGAAAAGTCGTACAAAGGAAAAAGAAAAAACGAGCTATAACCCGACAAACAATTCATCAAGGGATATTCTTGTATTTAAGGACTCTCATCCTAAACGCCATGTTAAACGCCCTACGCGATTTGATGATTAATTGTGTTCCTATGTAATGCAAAGTATTTACTTATTATGCTAAATTAAATTTAATATTGTTTGAATAATGCAGATCTCTCATTCAATATTTTGTAACTTTGTATTACAGTTTCTTTCATGTTTGTTTAACATTGCATTTGTAATTTTTAACATTGAAATCCTGTGTGGTAAAGATGAAGTTGATTAAATTCTTTGTGTTCTTAATTAATGTTAAATGTATGCAATATCTCTTGATATGCTAATAACTTACTTTGTGTCAATAACTTTGCTTTGTGCTACAAGCATGGTAGACATCCTGTATTCATTCTTTTTAAAGAAAAGGAGGGATGTCATGTTCATAGAAAATGGTACCATCCGTTTGTATGTGTTGTGGCTCAGACTCCAGCAAGAGGTAAACAAGAAAGCATACAGGACGCCCACCAGCTTGGAAGCTGCTAGTCATGTATCAGTTTAAGTTTTAAAGTCAGTAACCAAGCAATGGCTTTATATCAACCCTACAACCAAGACTTCCTCAGCTACACACAAACACCACAGCATTGTTCCCAGTTCCTGCACGTTCCAGTGTTTGTTCTTGTTCTTGTTTGTTTGTGTGTGTGGGTGTCATTTCATAATGTTCTTCCCGGTCTCTGCGTGTTCCGGTATTCATTATTGATTGTATTGGCTTTTTGCCCTTTCCATGTGGCCCTTCTGGTTGGATTTATCCCTCATGCTGTATAGTGCTTCTTTACCGTGCTTTTTTGCCGCAGGTTAGTTCTGTGTATTGTAACGGTGTCCCCTCTCCCTTATATTTCTTCCACGTCAGCTGTAAGAGTCATATCCGCTTTCCCCGAACGTTCTCTATGTTCCGGGGAACAATTTGACATATGTGAGAGCGTGAAGCGTTCTCGCGTTGGCGAGAAATTTGCAATAGAAGAGTGTTTTGGCCTGTGGTTTAGGCCCTTTAGGATGCCAAGATGGCGCCGGCCCCTTCGTTTTGCCGCCAAAACGTTATGACGTCAGTGGCACCAGATTGGTCAAGAACAGTGACGTGGCACAGGGAGCCAATGAGAAACGCCCCTGGCAAATATGACGTCACAAGTGCAAGGGGGTCCGGACGGCGCGCCCAGTGGCGCCAGGGAGTTTGACACGACACATCGAGGAGGTCAGACGTGCGATCGGGGGTCCTGTCAGTTTGACAGTTTTACCCCACTCCGATGGATTTTATGCGTCACCCTGTGAGGTCTTCCTTTATTCCATGTGTTGGACCGAAGAAGGAATCAACGAGAATTGAGCAGCAAGTGCTCCAGTGACAGGTGCTTTGCAAGAAGTGAAGTCTGTGCACGGACGTACGGGACGTCTGAGCAGTTTCACCCGTTTAGTGACGACGTAGCGGCTGGGCCAATCCACTGAGAGGCAGTAGAAGAATGGAACTAGCTGGGAATCAGGACGACTGCAGCCGAGAGAAAGAACTGCAGACGTGGTTGTGAGGAGAAGTCGACGGCCAGGAGACCGACTCCAACCCTTCAAGAGGTTGTGGAGGAGCACGGATTTGCAGAGGATAGAGGATGGTGAAGACGTGTTTTTTGGGTGTTGATTGGGTTTCTGGAGAGAGCATCAGTGTGTGTGTGTGGGTGACATTCCCTACAACGAGTCGAGAGCTGGGACCAGGAGCTACAATTCAACTCTCAACAGAGAGCGAGTCCACATCATTGAGGTGGAAGTAGGTAATTCAGTTTTCCATCCCCATTCCCCTTTAGTCAGCTATTTAGCCAGAGTATCTTCTATGTCGTGAGCAGGGCTCACCAATGTCTATGTCATAGTAAGGCACAGTTGTGAAGAGAGATGCTGTAGAGAGCTCTCACAAAATATATATGTGGTGTGTGAGTGCACCTGTGATTTATTGAAGAGATTGCTGTGTCGAGGATAGTTACTTTCATGTGACATTAATATTATAAATTATGTCAGAGAATATATATATATATAAATGTACCATTTATTAGTATACGGCAGTGTGCTCAGTATTATCTCATTATTATTGATATTGATGAAGTAATCTATATATATGCTAGAGTATTGAATATTATATTCATGTGTGCAGTGATTTACTGTGTCTATTGCCATTGAAATGATTTACTGAGCTTAAGGCCAGTGCAGTGATTTATTGCGTTTATTGCCATCATAGCAATTTATTGTGCTGACTGCCGGTATTTTGTTTACTGTGAATTTAAAGAAATAGGCGCTTAACACCAGGACAAGAAGTACAGAGAGAGTGTGCAGTGAGGGGGCGTGGCAGCTGGGAATGACAGGAGGGGGAGTGTTGCCGCCTCGTTGTGTTCCAGTTTATGAAGAGGGAGTGTTTCGCTATTCATGTACTTCGTTGCCTTGTTGCTGATATAGAGATATAATACTTTAATATTTTAAGTAAAATACAAAACCACCTTCACGTTTGTATTATCCCTCCATTACTTGTTGCTATTGAGTCCATAAAAGAGAGAGAGTAATTGAGATATATACCTGCCTGTTACCAGAGTTAATTAGTGTGCTCTCTGCCACTTCTACCACAATTCCACAATACCACTGACGTGTTACTGGACACGAGAAACACCAGCTGGCGACCTTTCAGTTAGCAGTAGAGCCCTTCTCGGGGCGGGCACACGATTGGAAGAGAGTAGATCGTGTTCCCACTCGTCTTCTGGCTATAAGGCTGGCCGGAGATTGACTGGGAGACTCTCCTGGTGAACAGTGGCACGCGAGGATTGAGTGAAGACCCGCAGGGCTACAGTAAGTGACAGTTATTGCTACTACTACTTGGTGGTGACTGTTGAGAGAGAGAGAGACACCCCGACAGTATATATATAAAATTTGTGTGTATCTTTGTATTTCCTGAGTTATTTCAGTGTTTCCAGTTTGTGCTTGTTTGTATTTCAGTTTTATGTTTCCTTTCTCTGTTGTCCTCATGGTTTGGTCTTTATGCTTTCCACGGATCACTGCTTGTACTGTTTTTGTCAGACTGTTTTTATTGTATTTATTGTGCTTTATCAATAAAAAGGAAAAAAAATCAGTCACTATAACATGACTGAAGAAATGATGACTAAACCACACACCAGAAGATGGTAAAGCGACGACATGTCGGTCCGTCCTGGACCATTATCAAGTTGTGTGCCTGACATGACTTGATAATGGTCCACGACGGACTGAAACGTCGTTGCTTCTCCATCTTCTTTGTTGTGGTTTGGTCATCACTTTTTGTGGTTTTGGTCATGGCAAGATTGTGACAAGTTATCAGGATGAACAAAGTATGGGTTAAATATAGGTGTAGATTCTTCTTCCGGGATGTGCAAAGTATTAGTGACCCGTTATCTTGAGATGATTTTGGGGCTTAGTGTCCCCGCGGCCCAGTCCTTGACCAGGCCTCTACCCCCAGGAAGCAGCCCGTGACAGCTGACTAACTCCCAGGTACCTATTTACTGCTAGGTAACAGGGCATCTGGGTGAAAGAAACTCTGCCGATTGTCTCTCGCCAGCGCCCGGGATCGAACCCAAGGCCACAGCATCATGCGTCCAGTGTTCTGTCCACTCAGCCACCAGCTCTCGTACAGATATGCAACTTATCGCTTTGCTAAATAAATTATTTGTGACATGCACAAATGTAACTTTAATTATCTGGATGAACAAAGTACTATTGCAACATGTATGATGGTAACTGTTATCGCTAGAATGAAAAACGTACTGATAACATAAGCAGATATATGTTATTTCGCCAGGACGAACAAAATACATATGACTCAATATTGAACTAAGAGGAGAGAATCTTGTGCTCCTGTTCTACATCCATTGAACTGCTTGTTCAATGGATGTAGAATTACTTGTTCTACAAGTCATTGAAACAGTTTTATTTTACTGCTTAAACTAGATGGAATATCAACAGTTTGTAAATATATCATCCTAATTATTGTCACGAATCTACATTAAATCTGTAGATTATAAACAATATTAAGAAAGATAAACTATTGACTTATAATAGCTAGAAATAATCAAATTAATTTAAATAGACTCTAAAAAAATAAAAAATTGGAAGGCAAAATTATTACACCAATTGAGAATCCAAATGAGATTAACAAGTAAAATTTTGTGGAAGTTCATGCAATAGAATTTAAAAATAAAATAATGTATTGAACGAATAAAGCTGATAAAGACATTTGAATTATAAAGTCTTCGGAAAGGTGAATCACAATAATAGAGGGAAATATTTACACTTCCACTGTATTTTAAAAACACTTCCTGCCTGCATAAGTTTTTGCATTATGCAAAAATTCATTCAAATGCATACAAACTACATGTTTAATTTCAGTGCTATGATTTAGAAAACTGTTTGAATACATTTTCAACCTATAAATCTAGTGCCATTGTTCCACTGATGAAGTTACATGAGATTATAAAAATAGACCAAGGCTGAAACAAAAATGTTAGCAAGATTTTGATTATGTGAATGTCTGATGAGAGCGGTGTGTTAGTGTGTTAAATATTGATGTTGTTTAATGCTTATGATTGTTATGTCGTGGGGCTGAGTTAAGGTAAGAATCAAGGTAAGGGAGTTTCACCTAATGGGGTTAAGATAGGCCCGACCCCGAGGGAAACAGTTCTCAAATAAATCATGAATTATAAAAGGACTGTTGTCTGGTGCAGATTACCTCACCCTGAACCACATGGGTGATGGAAACTTCTGCTGAAGTTTTACATTGATGTAATTTATTAACCCTAAAACCCCCAAGTACAACAGAAATACATTTACTTATCCTCTAATACGATATTAAATGGCCACCATGAAATTCTAAGTATAATTAAAACATGCTAGCTTTACAATACACTAACTAATTATTATCACAGTGTAACTACAAAGCTAGGGGCATCAAAATGAACTTACGTTTGTCAAGGATGCAATTGCCTGCCATTTGCAAATTTGAGGAAACAATCAATACTCTGTATAAACTCTCATCCAATAACACTCCTTCTTTAACCAAACCTAACTGACTAGCCCTATCATATCATATTAAAAATCCTACAATATCATTTATATCATATCAAAATCATATCATGTCATACATATATTAAAACGTTTTCACCAAATAATCTCCCCATATTCAGGGCCTATCACACTAAAATACATACATGAGTGAAGGGGTCCCTAGTTAAAAGGTAAACACTGCTATACGATCCTGGATTAACTGCCACAGTGCAATATTGGCCTCAGGGTCGTAACAAGGATAAAGCTTTCTCTTTTTAAAAGTGTTCAACAAAATAATTCAAGTATGCACCAAAAAAATTAAACCAACCTGTACTGTTCCAGGCGAAAAGTTGTCCAGAGGAGACCTGGACCAGCAGGAACATGAGGGAAACAACCAGGAAAGCCATAGCGACTTGACGATCACTCGACGACCATTTGGTGTAGGTCATGTGCGTGACGAGGTGAGTAGTGACCGCTAGTTAGGAGCGTCGGGAAGTGAGGTGTCCAGGTGAGGCCGAGGCAGCACCAGCGCCTCACACACCTCCACCAGCAAGAGCTATACCGACGCAGGTGCAAGGCAAGAATCAATGATCATTAACATACTTTTGGAGAGGTAATTTAAATAGCATTTTTTTATATAATGTATTTTGTGTAATCCCATTCTTGAGTATTTTTATCCACTGCTCACGACCTGTACGTCTGTCTCTGTAACGTCTTCACTGTATACCACCTTCATCCTTATAACATCTTCACTGAACTCGACCTTCATCTTTGTATGTGAAGGAATAATCGGAGAGTCAACGTTAGACGACAAGAATTTCATCGACGAGAACTGGGATCAATGCACCATGATACTGTATAAAATAAGGGTTTTATTATATTTTATGATGTATATAAGGGTTAAGGATTTAAAGGGTTATATTAAAATTAAATATATAATTTAACATTTAAAATAAGGGTTTAAAGATTTTCTGACGCATATTTGGAACTATACGTGCGTATCAACACAGGATGACAGCTATTTTAACTTCAATACCGGTCACGCAAGTGAAGCCAAGCCAAATAATTACAGGAATCTTGACCATCTGGAATTTAGACCAATTTAGTCTCAGTAGGAACTGTGATCTTGAGTCTCTTGGAGAAAAATGAGAATAACTTTCTTAAGGATCTGGGTTTCAGACTCGTAAAAAAACAAGAGACCGATAGCTCCTCACCTTCGTTTTCCAACCCTTACTGTAACAATTTTTCCTTATCGAGATTCGGGCTAGGAACTACTAGTTTGCACTACTATATATTATTGTTGAGAAAAATGTATAAGAACATAAGAATATAGGAAACTGTAGAAGGCCTATTGTCCGATACGAGGCAGCTCCTATTTATAATCACCCAATCCCATTCATATTCATGTTCAACCCAGGCTTGAAGCAATCTAGAGACCCCACCTTCACCACGCCACGCGGTAATTGGTTCCACAAATCAATAACCAAATTGGTATATGTAAATACGTTTCAGAGCTCTGACAGAAAAAAAAATATTCTTAGGTCTACCATGTGTACTGAAAGTGTATATTAGGATACTANGGCGATGTTTAGCACACCAATTAACAACATGAAAGTTGATGACCCAGACAGCTTCTTTATGAATGACATTCAAGCTGCAGATAATATAACGGATATTACCACAACTCGGAAGACTTTGAAAGAGAAATTGACAATATGCCCATGCACTCAGCCCCGGGCCTGACTCATGGAATTCAATATTCATAAAGAAATGTAAAGTACCAGTAGCGAGAGCACTCAGCGTAATATGGAGAAAGAGCCTGGATACAGGGGAGATACCAGCAGCACTTAAATCTGCAGATATAGCTCCGTTGCACAGGGGGGGAGTAAAGCCTTGGCAAAAAATTATAGGCCAGTTGCACTAACATCACACATAATAAAAGTGTTTGAAAGAGTGATTAGGAATCAAATTTCTAGTTTTATGGAAAACAATGAATTGCACAATCCAGGACAACATGGATTTAGAGCGGGAAGATCCTGTCTGTCACAGTTACTCAACCACTATGACAAAATCACAGAAGCCCTAGAAGAAAAGCAAAATGCAGATGTTGTATACACAGACTTTGCAAAGGCTTTCGACAAATGTGACCATGGGGTGATAGCTCACAAAATGAGGTCAATGGGAATAACTGGAAAAGTAGGACGCTGGATACTCAATTTCCTGTCGAACAGAACACAAAGAGTAACAGTCAATCAGATAAAATCGAGTCCAAGCGATGTTAAAAGCTCTGTACCTCAAGGTACAGTCCTTGCACCGCTACTGTTCCTTATTCTCATATCTGATATAGACAAAAATACACGTCACAGCTTCGTGTCATCCTTCGCAGATGACACAAAAATCAGCATGAAAATTACCTCTGCTGAAGACATTGAAAAACTACAAACAGATGTCAACAAAGTTTTCGATTGGGCAGCAGAAAATAATATGATGTTTAACAGTGATAAATTTCAGGTACTCAGGTACGGCAAAAATGAGGATCTGAAACATAATACAGGGTACAAAACACAATCAAATCTTCCCATAGTAGAAAAACAGCATGTCAAGGATTTGGGAATAATGATGTCCGACGATCTAACGTTTAGGGAGCATAACCAAGCAAATATCGCATCAGCCAGAAAAATGATCGGATGGATTACGAGAACTTTCAAATCCAGGGATCCCATCACAATGGTTGTACTCTTCAAGTCACTTGTGTTGTCCCGTCTCGAATACTGCTCAGTACTCACTTCCCCCTTCAGAGCAGGAGAGATTGCTGAAATAGAGGGAATACAGAGAACATATACGGCACGCATAGACGAGATAAAACACCTAAATTATTGGGATCGTCTCAAAGCTCTCCAAATGTACTCTCTAGAAAGGAGACGAGAGAGATACCAAATAATATACACGTGGAAAATACTGGAGGGCCAGGTCCCAAATCTACACAGTAAAATAACAACGTACTGGAGTGAACGATATGGAAGAAAATGCAAGATTGAACCAGTGAAGAGCAGAGGTGCCATAGGCACAATCAGAGAACACTGTATAAACATCAGAGGTCCGCGGTTGTTCAACGTCCTCCCAGCGACTATAAGAAATATTGCCGGAACAACCGTGGACATCTTCAAGAGAAAACTGGACTGTTTCCTAAGAGAAGTCCCGGATCAGCCGGGCTGTGGTGGGTATGTGGCTCTGCGGGCCGCTCCAAGCAACAGCCTGGTGGATCAAACTCTCACAAGTCGAGCCTGGCCTCGGGCCGGGCTTGGGGAGTAGAAGAACTCCCAGAACCCCATCAACCAGGTATCAACCAGGTATGTTGCAGATGACTCTTCCTTTCGAGAATATCCTCCTTCGTGGTTTCGCTTGTAAACACCACCTTTACAAGTCGGTTTCTGTCCTTGTTGTACCAGGCCAACCTGAAACCTTCTCAATGTTTCTTTCAGCCCCTTCCATCTGTAATCCCTTCAGTAGCCCATGTACTGCCTCTCTATCCTTGCGATTCCATTCTTGCCTGTTGGAGCCTTCCTGTTCTTTGATGCCTACAACTATCACTGATTGTGTGTGTGTGTGTGTGTGTGTGTGTGTTGTGTTGTGTGTGTGTGTGTGTGGTGGTGTGTGTGTGTGTGTGTGTGTGTGTGTGTGTGTGTGTGTGTGTGGTGCGTGTGTGTGTGTGTGTGTGTGTGAGGTGTGTGTGTATTCACTTAGTTGTATTTTACGGGGGTTGAGCTTTGCTCTTTCGGCCCGCCTCTCAACGGTCAATCAACTGTTTACTAACTACACTAACTACTTTTTTTTTTTTTTTTTTTTTTTTTTTTTTTTTTTTCACACCACACACACACACACACCCCAGGAAGCAGCCCGTGACAGCTGACTAACTCCCAGGTACCTATTACTGCTAGGTAACAGGGGCATTCAGGGTGAAAGAAACTTTGCCCATTTGTTTCTGCCGGGTGCGGGAATCGAACCCGCGCCACAGAATTACAAGTCCTGCGCGATATCCACCAGGCTACCTGGCCCCCTACCTGTGTGGTGTGTGTGTGTGTGTGTGTCGAAAAAGCATAAAAAAAAATTAGTTAGAAGTTAGTACAAGTTGATTGATTGACAGTTGAGAGGCGGGCCGAAAAAGCAGAGCTTAACCCCCGCAAGCACAACTAAATGAATACAACTATGTGAATAAAAACACAATCCATTCATTAGTTACATATAAACAATAATGATTACTATACCCTGAGGACCTTCATCAGGCAGGTGTGTACTAACCATTGTAGTTGAATGAGACGCAGAGTGGGTTCTGGCTGCAGGAGGCGGTACACAGAATCCGTGAAATATTAGAGCCTTTGATAATGCCAATTAGTTTAGTATAATCAGTGTAGCGGATATTCGAACCTGCCAATAATAATAAAAAAATATTGGAAATATAATTTACACAATTTTTGCATTACCCGACAGTAGCCTCAAATATTCACATAATCATTAAAAATCTCTCAACCCGTTCTACTTGGATCACGGGGAGCGAGACATTATAATTTAAACAATCAAAGGATTAGAGAGTCTAATATTAGAAAGATTAATATATGAAGTCTAATATTAAATTAGAAAGGCTACTCACATAAATAATTTATTAGAAGACCAGGGCCATTGCAGAAGTTGAAAAATAGAGCCATTGAAAAGTAGGCGTTCAAAGGAAATTCTTTAAAAAGAAATTAAATTTCTCTCCATTTAAGAGGAAATTCTGTAAACAATAATGGCCAAGACGCCCTCCCACCTATTTCTGTATTAAAAAGTACACGTGATAAACTCTTACAAACGTTTCTTAGTCAATTATGACTTGATTCGTACGTCAGACTGTTTGCAGCAATGTCTTTCCTCCCTTGTTAACCAGATGGACAACCAGAAGTTCCTTTTCCTGTCAGGGAACGTGTTCGGGGACATTGATTCTCGAGAACTCACCCAAGGTAACATCATAGTGAAGTAACCTCCCTTTTCAAGACAGGCGGGATTACAGAGTCTGATAATTTAAGGTCCTTTATTGCGCGAACATAACCAGTGAAGTACTAAAATTGCTGGGACTGAATTCCTTGGATCTCAGACGACCAGTTCAAGTGGTTAGAAGAGCGTTCTACTAGTATCACTTGCAAGACGATCAGTCACTATATAGTGGCTGAAGAAATGATGTCTAAACCACACACCAGAAGATGTTGAAGCGACGATGTTTCGTCGTTGCTTCTCCATCATCTGAGTTGTGGTTTGGTCATCACTTTTTGTGGTTTTAGTCATCGCAAGAATATGACAAGTTATCAGGATGAACAAAGGATTGGTTACATATATGTGCAGATTCTTCTACCGGGATGTGCAAAGTATTAGTGACCGGTACAGATATGCAACTTATCGCTTGGCTAAATAAAGTATTTGTCACATGCACAAATGTAACTTTAATAGTCTGGATGAACAAAGTGCTGTTGCAACATGTATGATGGTAACTGTTATGGCTAGAATGAAAATCGTACTGATAACACAAGCAGAAATATATGAGTGCGCTCTGGGCTACTGTGAGGATGTTCCGGCCCCCAGCAGTTGTTGTTAATCCGGCGTGGTGTGCAGGCCCAGGTGTTGCTGCTGACGAGGCTGCATGCCGTGTTTTTCCTGAAGGGCCTCTGGGGGCCATGAGGGTCTGCAGAATGGGGGGGGGGCCTATGCCCCCTACCGGTCGACAGGGGGGCCTATGGCCTCTGTCGTCCGGCAGGACTCAATCGGCCTCGAGTTTTCCGAAAATGCTTCCTATCACTCAATGGAGATTGTGTTACTCGACATATTGAGTGTTCCTGTGGAAGCTGTGTGTGGTGTGCAGTTGCTTGCTGGGAGGCGAGCGATTGTCGAGTTTATCTCCTCAGCACTTTACCTTCACTCTGCCTGGTGAAGGTGGGTCAGTGACTTTCTCAGATCGCTGTGGTACAAGCCACATATGTTGGTATGTGGCAGTGCCAGGGACGCTTTCGAGTTCCCTGAGGACCTTCTACGTCGGTACTTTGCTCGTTTTGGGCGAGTCTTCGTGTGAGGATGAAGGCCGTCCCCACGGGGGGGTGGACGGGGTCTCGTGTAGGACCCGCACTCTCACCATGCGCCTCAGGTATCCTATACCATCCTCCATCATGTTGTTGGGGTTCCCTATTCGCATATTTCACCCAGGCCAGCCCGGACATTGTTTCAGGTGTGGCCTAATGGGCCACCAGGCTGCGGGTGTTAGGAGCGCCGGTCACCCCTGTTAACTAATTCCGGGAGAAGGATTCCCCCATTGCCGGCCCCGGACCTGTCTCCTAGTGCTGGGATGCGTGTTGCTTCCCTGCCGGCTGCTGCCCCGGTGTTGGACCTGCGGCTCACCTGGGTGCGGATGTGGGGTGGTGGTGTGGATGTTGACGTTGAGGGTTTGGGCGGCCCCACCCCTGCCACCGGTTTTCCTGCCCGAGCCGTCCCTACCCCTGATGCCCAGCCCGCCCTTTCTCGGCCACCCCTACCTGCTGTGGTTACGGTGTCTCCTGTCACTCTGGATGTCCGCGAGAGCTGTCTCCTGCAGTGTGTCGTCCGGTGCCCCCAGCTGTGTGAAGTAGCGGTTCTCAGGGGCCGTGCTTTGAAGGCGCGCCCGTCAGAGAGTTCTGTTGAGATGCGGGATGATGGGGATGCTAGCTCGGACGACTGGCAGCCTGTCTCCAAGCGCTCGAGGCGGATTCTGAGTGTGTCTCTCCTTCGTGGTGTGCCTATGGGTGGAGGTGGGAGAGTATGGTGCTCCGGCCTCTCCCGCCATAGTTGGCGGTACTGTGGGAGGCTTTGTGCGACCTCCTGTGTCGCCGCCTACTGTTGGCTTCCCACAGTGGGAGGTATGCCCCTGATGATCGGCACCTAGTCGTGATGTTGAGGAAGGATGTGCGCCAGGGGGGCCCCAGCTCCTGTGCACGGTGGCAGGGCCCTGGTGCGTCTGCATCCTCTGCGGTTCCCACCTGTGCGAAGCCCTGTGAGAAGCCCAGTGAGAAGGCCCAGTGAGAAGCCTAGTGCGAAAACTCAGTGCAAAAACCAATGCAACGCCCAGTGCTACTCCCAGTGCAAATCCTAGTGCAAAACCCCCAGGTGCAGAACCCCTCCCTGTGTCACGGCCTCCGGGGACGTGCTTTGTGAGTCACATTGTTTGGAACTCATTTGGGATGACAGGGTGCGTCCGGTCCTTGTGGTGCTATTCTACTATTTGGTGCCGTGGTAAAGGGGGGTTTATTTATGGGGTGCCAGATTGATGCCTCGGCCATGTGTGTCTCCTGGTCGATAGGTGTCCAGTGACGTCATACTTATTTGGGAGGCTTACTGCTTGCACTTTCGGCACAGGAGTTCTGGATAAATATGCATAGTACTTGTGATTGATATGTTTACTCCCTGTATTTTGCATTTGTTGCCTTGTCTGTTGTATGTAAGTTTTGTATCCATGTTTTTGGATCCCCCGTTTGGGCGTTGTGTTTTGCTTGTGTTTGTTTGTGTTTTGTTTGTAATGTGCTGGTTTGTTTCCTAGGTGTGTTTTATATGTTACGTTTCTTGTTGTTGTTGCTAGTGCTGTTGGATGTGTGTGTGTGTGTGCTTTCTGGTGTATGTTTTTGTGTCTGTTTTGTGTTTCTTTGCCGGTTCCTGCACGTTCCGGTGTTTTTTCCATGTGTGTTTGGAGTGTGGTTGTAGAATTTGTCATGTTCATAGAAAAACGGTACCAT
>WNGS01167694.1:0-17646 GCA_020271785.1 Procambarus virginalis | reverse complement strand
ATGTTTTTTCATTAGTGTATTCAATGCAAATCCTGGACTCCGCTGGTCAGGTCTGTGCACTCTGATTCAGTGTTTCAATAAATCGTCAGTTCCGTCTATTAAAATTTCCCGGTTCAGTAGGCCAGAAGACCGACCACTCACCTACCGTGGATCAATAGACCAGGAGGCTCTCCTCTCTTGCCCGGCATTCCTCAGCTCAGGCAAAGAATATTTTTCATACTGCTTCCTGGGCGAGGAGGTTAGGCTCCATCCGCCTCCGATCGGAAGATCTGGAGAACTTTTCTCTGGGATTCGTTGGTGCAATTGACCAAGAAGCTCTTTCACCATGCTGCCGCCCTTCAGGGGACTAACATGCTGCCTCCCTTCAGGGGACTAACATGCTGCCTCCCTTCAGGGGACTAACATGCTGCCTACCTTCAGGGGACTAACATGCTGCCTCCCTTCCGGGGACTAACATGCTGCCTCCCTTCAGGGGACTAACATGCTGCCTACCCTCAGGGGACTAACATGCTGCCTCCCTTCAGGGGACTAACATGCTCCCTACTTCAGGGACTAACATGCTGCCTACACTCATGGGACTAACATGCTGCCTACCCTCAGGGGACTAACATGCTGCCTACCTCAGGNGAGGGAGGCAGCTGCAACACAAGGGGAGGCAGCAGCAACACGAGGGAGGCAGCAGCAACAAGGGGAGGCAGCAGCAACACGAGGGGAGGCAGCTGCAACACGAGGGGAGGCAGCAGCAACACGAGGGGAGGCAGCAGCAACACGAGGGAGGCAGCGCAAACACGAGGAGGCAGCAGCAACACGAGGGAGGCAGCAGCAACACGAGGGAGGCAGCTGCAAACGAGGGAGGCAGCAGCAACACGAGGGGAGGCAGCTGCAAACACGAGGGAGGCAGCAGCAACACGAGGGGAGGCAGCTGCAACACGAGGGAGGCAGCAGCAACACGAGGGAGGCAGCAGCAACACGAGGGAGGCAGCAGCAACACGAGGGAGGCAGCAGCAACACGAGGGGAGGCAGCTGCAACACGAGGGAGGCAGCAGCAACACGAGGGGAGGCAGCTGCAACACGAGGGAGGCAGCAGCAACACGAGGGAGGCAGCAGCAACACGAGGGAGGCAGCAGCAACACGAGGGGAGGCAGCAGCAACACGAGGGAGGCAGCAGCAACACGAGGGGAGGCAGCTGCAACACGAGGGAGGCAGCAGCAACACGAGGGAGGCAGCAGCAACACGAGGGAGGCAGCCAACACAAGGGGAGGCAGCTGCAACACAAGGGGAGGCAGCAGCAACACAAGGGAGGCAGCTGCAACACAAGGGAGGCAGCAGCAACACGAGGGAGGCAGCTGCAACACGAGGGGAGGCAGCTGCAACACGAGGGAGGCAGCAGCACACGAGGGAGGCAGCAGCAACACGAGGGAGGCAGCAGCAACACGAGGGAGGCAGCTGCAACACAAGGGGAGGCAGCTGCAACACAAGGGGAGGCAGCTGCAACACGAGGGAGGCAGCAGCAACACGAGGGAGGCAGCAGCAACACGAGGGAGGCAGCAGCAACACAAAGGGAGGCAGCTGCAACACAAGGGGAGGCAGCTGCAACACGAGGGAGGCAGCAGCAAACAAGGGGAGGCAGCAGCACAAGAGGAGGCAGCAGCAACACAAGGGGAGGCAGCAGCAACACGGGGGAGGCAGCTGCAACACAAGGGGAGGCAGCAGCAACACGAGGAGGCAGCTGCAACACAAGGGGAGGCAGCTGCAACACGAAGGGAGGCAGCAGCAACACGAGGGAGGCAGCAGCAACACAAGGGGAGGCAGCTGCAACACGAGGGGAGGCAGCTGCAACACGAGGGGAGGCAGCAGCAACACAAGGGGAGGAGCAGCAACACAAGGGGAGGCAGCAGCAACACATGAGGAGGCAGCAGCAACACGAGGGGAGGCAGCAGCAACACAAGAGGAGGCAGCAGCAACACGAGGGAGGCAGCAGCAACACGAGGGGAGGCAGCAGCAACACAGAGGAGGCAGCAGCAACACAAGGGGAGGCAGCAGCAACACAAGGGAGGCAGCAGCAACACGAGGGAGGCAGCTGCAACACGAGGGGAGGCAGCAGCAACACAAGGGGAGGCAGCAGCAACACGAGGGAGGCAGCAGCAACACGAGGGGAGGCAGCAGCAACACGAGGAGGCAGCAGCAACACGAGGGGAGGCAGCAGCAACACAAGGGAGGCAGCAGCAACACGAGGGAGGCAGCAGCAACACAAGGGGAGGCAGCAGCAAACAAGGGAGGAGGCAGCAGCAACACAAGGGAGGCAGCAGCAACACAAGGGAGGCAGCAGCAACACAGGGGAGGCAGCAGCAACACAAGGGGAGGCAGCAGCAACACGAGAGGAGGCAGCAGCAACACGAGGGGAGGCAGCAGCAACACGAGGGAGGCAGCAGCAACACAGGGGAGGCAGCAGCAACACGAGGGAGGCAGCAGCAACACAAGGGAGGCAGCAGCAACACAAGGGGAGGCAGCAGCAACACGAGGGAGGCAGCAGCAACACGAGGGAGGCAGCAGCAACAAACGAGGGAGGCAGCTGCAACACGAGGGGAGGCAGCAGCAACACAGGGAGGCAGCAGCAACACGAGGGAGGCAGCTGCAACACGAGGGGAGGCAGCAGCAACACATGAGGAGGCAGCAGCAACACGAGGGGAGGCAGCAGCAACACGAGGGAGGCAGCAGCAAACGAGGGAGGCAGCAGCAAAAAACAGGAGGCAGCTGAGGGGAGGCAGCAGCAACACAAGGGGAGGCAGCAGCAACACGAGGGGAGGCAGCAGCAACACGAGGGGAGGCAGCAGCAACACGAGGGAGGCAGCAGCAACACGAGGGGAGGCAGCTGCAACACAAGGGGAGGCAGCAGCAACACGAGGGGAGGCAGCAGCAACACGAGGGAGGCAGCTGCAACACGAGGGGAGGCAGCAGCAACACAAGGGGAGGCAGCAGCAACACGAGGGAGGCAGCAGCAACACAAGGGGAGGCAGCAGCAACACATGGGGAGGCAGCAGCAACACAAGGGGAGGCAGCAGCAACACAAGGGGAGGCAGCAGCAACACGAGGGAGGCAGCAGCAACACAAGGGAGGCAGCAGCAACACGAGGGAGGCAGCTGCAACACAAGGGAGGCAGCAGCAACACAAGGGGAGGCAGCAGCAACACGAGGGAGGCAGCAGCAACACAAGAGGAGGCAGCTGCAACACAGAGGGAGGCAGCTGCAACACAAGGGGAGACAGCTGCAACACAAGGGGAGGCAGCTGCAAGAAATGGGGAGGCAGCAGCAACACGAGGGAGGCAGCAGCAACACGAAGGGAGGCAGCTGCAACACAAAGGGAGGCAGCAGCAACACGAGGGAGGCAGCAACACGAGGGAGGCAGCTGCAACACGAGGGAGGCAGCTGCAACACAAGGGGAGGCAGCAGCAACACGAGGGAGGCACCAACACGAGGGAGGCAGCTGCAACACGAGGGAGGCAGCTGCAACACAAGGGGAGGCAGCAGCAACACGAGGGAGGCAGCAGCAACAAGAGGGAGGCAGCAGCAACACGAGGGGAGGCAGCTGCAACACGAGGGGAGGCAGCAGCAACACGAGGGAGGCAGCAGCAACACGAGGGGAGGCAGCTGCAACACGAGGGAGGCAGCAGCAACACGAGGGAGGCAGCAGCAACACGAGGGGTGGAAGCTGCAACACGAGAGAGGCAGCAGCAACACGAGGGGAGGCAGCTGCAACACGAGGGAGGCAGCAGCAACACGAGGGAGGCAGCTGCAACACGAGGGAGGCAGCAGCAACACGAGGGAGGCAGCAGCAACACGAGGGAGGCAGCAGCAACACGAGGGAGGCAGCAGCAACACGAGGGGAGGCAGCTGCAACACGAGGGAGGCAGCAGCAACACGAGGGGAGGCAGCTGCAACACGAGGGAGGCAGCAGCAACACGAGGAGAGGCAGCAGCAACACGAGGGAGGCAGCAGCAACACGAGGGGAGGCAGCAGCAACACGAGGGAGGCAGCAGCAACACGAGGGGAGGCAGCTGCAACACGAGGGAGGCAGCAGCAACACGAGGGAGGCAGCAGCAACACGAGGGGAGACAGCTGCAACACAAGGGGAGGCAGCTGCAACACAAGGGGAGGCAGCAGCAACACAAGGGGAGGCAGTTGCAACACAAGGGGAGGCAGCAGCAACACGAGGGAGGCAGCTGCAACACGAGGGGAGGCAGCTGCAACACGAGGGAGGCAGCAGCAACACGAGGGGAGGCAGCAGCAACACGAGGGAGGCAGCAGCAACACGAGGGAGGCAGCTGCAACACAAGGGGAGGCAGCTGCAACACAAGGGGAGGCAGCTGCAACACGAGGGAGGGAGCAGCAACACGAGGGGAGGCAGCAGCAACACGAGGGAGGCAGCAGCAACACAAGGGAGGCAGCTGCAACACAAGGGGAGGCAGCTGCAACACGAGGGAGGCAGCAGCAAAACAAGGGGAGGCAGCAGCAACAAAAGAGGAGGCAGCAGTAACACAAGGGGAGGCAGCAGCAACACGAGGGGAGGCAGCAGCGACACAAGGGGAGGCAGCAGCAACACGAGGGAGGCAGCTGCAACACAAGGGGAGGCAGCTGCAACACGAAGGGAGGCAGCAGCAACACGAGGGAGGCAGCAGCAACACAAGGGGAGGCAGCTGCAACACGAGGGGAGGCAGCTGCAACACGAGGGAAGGCAGCAGCAACACAAGGGGAGGCAGCAGCAACACAAGGGGAGGCAGCAGCAACACATGAGGAGGCAGCAGCAACACGAGGGGAGGTAGCAGCAACACAAGAGGAGGCAGCAGCAACACGAGGGAGGCAGCAGCAACACGAGGGGAGGCAGCAGCAACACATGAGGAGGCAGCAGCAACACAAGGGGAGGCAGCAGCAACACGAGGGGAGGCAGCAGCAACACGAGGGAGGCAGCAGCAACACGAGGGGAGGCAGCAGCAACACAAGGGGAGGCAGCAGCAACACGAGGGAGGCAGCAGCAACACAAGGGGAGGCAGCAGCAACACAGAGGAGGCAGCAGCAACACAAGGGGAGGCAGCAGCAACACAAGGGGAGGCAGCAGCAACACAAGGGGAGGCAGCAGCAACACAAGGGGAGGCAGCAGCAACACGAGGGAGGCAGCAGCAACACGAGGGGAGGCAGCAGCAACACGAGGGGAGGCAGCAGCAACACAAGGGGAGGCAGCAGCAACACGAGGGAGGCAGCAGCAACACGAGGGGAGGCAGCAGCAACACGAGGGAGGCAGCTGCAACACGAGGGGAGGCAGCAGCAACACATGAGGAGGCAGCAGCAACACGAGGGAGGCAGCTGCAACACGAGGGGAGGCAGCAGCAACACATGAGGAGGCAGCAGCAACACGAGGGGAGGCAGCAGCAACACGAGGGAGGCAGCTGCAACACGAGGGGAGGCAGCAGCAACACATGAGGAGGCAGCAGCAACACGAGGGGAGGCAGCAGCAACACAAGGGGAGGCAGCAGCAACACAAGGGGAGGCAGCAGCAACACGAGGGGAGGCAGCAGCAACACAAGGGGAGGCAGCTGCAACACGAGGGGAGGCAGCTGCAACACGAGGGAGGCAGCTGCAACACGAGGGAGGCAGCAGCAACACGAGGGAGGCAGCAGCAACACAAGGGGAGGCAGCTGCAACACGAGGGAGGCAGCTGCAACACAAGGGGAGGCAGCTGCAACACGAGCGGAGGCAGCAGCAACACGAGGGGAGGCAGCAGCAACAAAAAGGGAGGCAGCAGCAACACGAAGGGAGGCAGCAGCAATACAAAGGGAGGCAGCTGCAACATTAGGGGAGGCAGCTGCAACACGAGGGAGGCAGCTGCAAAACGAGGGAGGCAGCTGCAACACGAAGGAGGCAGCTGCAACACGAGGGAGGCAGCTGCAACACGAGGGAGGCAGCTGCAACACGAGGGAGGCAGCTGCAAAACGAGGGAGGCAGCTGCAACACGAGGGAGGCAGCTGCAACACGAGGATACGCAGCTGCAACACGAGGGAGGCAGCTGCAACACGAGGGAGGCAGCTGCAACACGAGGGAGGCAGCTGCAACACGAGGGAGGCAGCTGCAACACGAGGGAGGCAGCTGCAACATGAGAGAGGCAGCTGCAAAACGAGGGAGGCAGCTGCAACACGAGGGAGGCAGCTGCAACACGAGGGAGGCAGCTGCAACACGAGGGGAAGCAGCAGCAACACGAGGGAGGCAGCAGCAACACGAGGGAGGCAGCTGCAACACGAGGGGAGGCAGCTGCAACACGAGGGGAGGCAGCAGCAACACAAAGGGAGGCAGCAGCAACACAAGGGGAGGCAGCAGCAACACAAGGGGAGGCAGCTGCAACACGAGGGGAGGCAGCTGCAACACGAGGGAGGCAGCAGCAACACAAGGGGAGGCAGCAGCAACACGAGGAGAGGCAGCAGCAACACGAGGGAGGCAGCTGCAACACGAGGGAGGCAGCAGCAACACAAGGGGAGGCAGCAGCAACACGAGGGAGGCAGCGGCAACACGAGAGGAGGCAGCTGCAACACGAGGGAGGCAGCAACAACACGAGGGAGGCAGCAGCAACAAGGGGAGGCAGCAGCAACACAAGGGGAGGCAGCAGCAACACAAGGGGAGGCAGCAACAACACAAGGGGAGGCAGCAGCAACACAAGGGGAGGCAGCAGCAACACAAGGGAGGCAGCAGCAACACAAGGGGAGGCAGCAGCAACACGAGGGAGGCAGCAGCAACACAAGGGAGGCAGCAGCAACACAAGGGGAGGCAGCAGCAACACAAGGGGAGGCAGCAGCAACACAAGGGAGGCAGCAGCAACACAAGGGGAGGCAGCAGCAACACGAGGGAGGCAGCAGCAACACGAGGGGAGGCAGCAGCAACACAAGGGGAGGCAGCAGCAACACAAGGGGAGGCAGCGCAACACAAGAGGAGGCAGCAGCAACACGAGGGGAGGCAGCTGCAACACGAGGGAGGCAGCTGCAACACGAAGGGAGGCAGCTGCAACACGAGGGGAGGCAGCTGCAACACGAGGGAGGCAGCTGCAACACAAGGGAGGCAGCTGCAACACGAGGGGAGGCAGCTGCAACACGAGGGAGGCAGCTGCAACACANACCGTCAGCAGCTACGGTGCTTGAATACTAAATAATATATCGCATTTTTAACGGATTGTCCGAGTCCGGAAGGAGATTGGATGTATTAGGAGAGTAGACGGGTATATAAGGTGTGAGGCATTAATGGGGTAAACTTGTCGAGTGCCATCCAGACGTGGCACTGTTCGCTGTAAGTCTAGTTGGCACAACAGCCTCTGCGTTACACTGTGCTAAGAAATACTTCCGTTTTTCACAGTGACCCACTCGAGTGATGCTCGCTTCTTAAGTGTCATGCAAATGACCTTCAGTGGGAACCCTACCGAACCCGTCTGGTGAGTATAATCTCAGGTGTGTGTATATAGGACCCGACTTGGGATCTTTTCCACTGAATCCCATCCACTTCATCCACGCGACACTCACTTTCCTGTCCACCGCGTCCTCGTTCTTGTCCCGGAATAAATGGACGCCAAGAACATATAATCCACCAAGCAGTGTAGTTTGCATGTGCATTTGGCATTGCACGATAACTGCCATCCCACCCACGCTCACAGGTCTCCTTGATATGGTGAACTGTACTTTATACAATGAATCTTTCGTCGATATTCATATTGTATATGAATACAACGGCCAATATGTATAATATGTACAATAATACTACTGTATATGCGTACGGCCAATATACGTGGATATACGCACAAAAACTTGCAGGGAAGAGAGCGGAAATCCTATTAAAAGAGGGATTAAGCAGAGAGAAAGATGCGGTGGAAGGTGCAGCTGTGGCGAGCCTGAGTGTGTGGCAGACCAATAGTGGCACTGGGAATGAATGTGGCCAGAGGCAAGTGGACCATAAAGTGCTGAAACAAGATTACACCAGAGGATTTTTGTTGACGGTCGCTCTATATAGACCTCGCGCGGCGGCGACTCTGACCTGGCCACCGCAGACCAACCAGTGTCGCGTCCTCCACCTCCACCCACTCGAAGAGACGGGGTGTAACAAAACCAAACAAAAACACCAGCAGCTCAATGGTGCAGTTGGGTGCCAAACAGATGAAGTTAAATGATGCGAACAGGAAACTATTTCAATTTCCCCCAATGCCCAAGAGGAGAACGGGGAAGTAATATGGGAGCGCGTTAGAGCCAGACTGGGAGGTTATAGAGGCTCTAAGGCGACTTACCCTCTACATCAGGGCCTCTAGGTCCCGACATTAGGGTCTCCAGGGATGCTCTCTTCCGATAATTTGAAGTAGCACTTTGTGGAGGCAGGGTGTGTCGGCCTGGGGGATATCAACAGATGTTAGAGGGTTTGGGACGTGATTTGACGAGAGAAAGGGATAGTCGGGAAGCATCGTGGGAGGGATGGAACAGGTTTATGCGATAGGAATAACCACAGATAGCTCAATTATACATATATATAACACATTCAATATGAGATGTGTCTATATATATATATATATATATATATATATATATATATATATATATATATATATATATATATATATATATATATATATATATATATATTACAGACATACACACACACACACACACCTCCGAGGGGCTTCGTGGCTGAGTGGACAATGCTGTGGCGTCGTATACCTACGGGCCCGGGTTCGATCACCGGCAGAAACAAATGGGCAGTTTCTTTCACCCTGGTGCCCCTGTAAACCTATCAGTAAATAGGTACCTGGGATTTAGACAGCTGCTACACGAGGGAGCCTCGCGGCTGACTGTGTAGCACGAGTGTCAGCTGCTACACGAGGGTGGCCGCTGCAACACAAGGGTGGCAGCTGCAACACAAGGGTGGCAGCTGCAACACAAGGGTGGCAGCTGCAACACAAGGGTGGCAGCTGCAACACAAGGGTGGCAGCTGCAACACAAGGGTGGCAGCTGCAACACAAGGGTGGCAGCTGCAACACAAGGGTGGCAGCTGCAACACAAGGGTGGCGGCTGCAACACGAGGGTGGCAGCTGCAACACAAGGGTGGCAGCTGCAACACAAGGGTGGCAGCTGCAACACAAGGGTGGCAGCTGCAACACAAGGGTGGCAGCTGCAACACAAGGGTGGCAGCTGCAACACAAGGGTGGCAGCTGCAACACAAGGGTGGCAGCTGCAACACGAGGGTGGCAGCTGCAACACAAGGGTGGCAGCTGCAACACGAGGGTGGCAGCTGCAACACAAGGGTGGCAGCTGCAACACAAGGGTGGCGGCTGCAACACGAGGGTGGCAGCTGCAACACAAGGGTGGCAGCTGCAACACAAGGGTGGCAGCTGCAACACAAGGGTGGCAGCTGCAACACGAGGGTGGCAGCTGCAACACAAGGGTGGCAGCTGCAACACAAGGGTGGCGGCTGCAACACGAGGGGAGGCAGCAGCAACACGAGGGGAGGCAGCTGCAACACAAGGGGAGGCATCAGCAACACAAGGGGAGGCAGCTGCAACACAAGGGGAGGCAGCAGCAACACAAGGGGAGGCAGCAGCAACACAAGGGGAGGCAGCAGCAACACAAGGGGAGGCAGCTGCAACAAGAGGGAGGCAGCAGCAACACAAGGGGAGGCAGCAGCAACACAAGGGGAGGCAGCAGCAACACAAGGGGAGGCAGCAGCAACACAAGGGGAGGCAGCTGCAACACAAGGGGAGGCAGCTGCAACACGAGGGAGGCAGCTGCAACACAAGGGGAAGCAGCAGCAACACAAGGGGAGGCAGCTGCAACACAAGGGGAGGCAGCAGCAACACGAGGGAGGCAGCTGCAACACAAGGGGAGGCAGCTGCAACACAAGGGGAGGCAGCTGCAACACGAGGGGAGGCAGCTGCAACACAAGGGGAAGCAGCAGCAACACAAGGGGAGGCAACAGCAACACAAGGGGAGGCAGCTGCAACACAAGGGGAAGCAGCAGCAACACGAGGGAGGCAGCAGCAACACAAGGGGAGGCAGCAGCAACACGGGGGGAGGCAGCTGCAACACAAGGGGAAGCAGCAGCAACACGAGGGAGGCAGCAGCAACACAAGGGGAGGTAGCAGCAACACAAGGGGAGGCAGCAGCAACACGAGGGGAGGCAGCTGCAACACAAGGGGAGGCAGCAGCAACACAAGGGGAGGCAGCTGCAACACGAGGGGAGGCAGCAGCAACACGAGGAAGGCAGCAGCAACACAAGGGGAGGCAGCTGCAACACAAGCGGAGGCAGCAGCAACACGAGGGGAGGCAGCTGCAACACGGGGGGAGGCAGCAGCAACACGAGGGAGGCAGCAGCAACACAAGGGGAGGCAGCTGCAACACAAGGGGAAGCAGCAGCAACACGAGAGAGGCAGCAGCAACACAAGGGGAGGCAGCTGCAACACAAGGGGAGGCAGCTGCAACACAAGGGGAGGCAGCAGCAACACGAGGGGAGGCAGCTGCAACACAAGGGGAGGCAGCAGCAACACAAGGGAGGCAGCTGCAACACAAGGGGAGGCAGCAGCAACACAAGGGGAGGCAGCAGCAACACAAGGGGAGGCAACAGCAACACGAGGGGAGGCAGCAGCAACACGGGGGGAGGTAGCAGCAACACGAGGGAGGCAGCTGCAACACGAGGGAGGAAGCTGCAACAGGAGGGAGGCAGCTGCAACACGAGGGAGGAAGCTGCAACACGAGGGAGGCAGCAGCAACACGGGGGAGGCAGCAGCAACACAAGGGGAGGCAGCTGCAACACGAGGGAGGAAGCTGCAACACGAGGGAGGCAGCAGCAACACAAGGAGAGGCAGCTGCAACACGAGGGAGGCAGCAGCAACACGAGGGGAGGCAGCTGCAACACGAGGGAGGCAGCAGCAACACGAGGGAGGCAGCAGCAAAACGAGGGAGGCAGCAGCAACACGAGGGAGGCAGCTGCAACACGAGGGGAGGCAGCAGCAACACGAGGGAGGAAGCTGCAACACGAGGGAGGCAGCAGCAACACGAGGGGAGGCAGCAGCAACACAAGGGGACGCAGCAGCAACACAAGGGGAGGCAGCCGCAACACAAGGGGAGGCAGCAGCAAAAAAAGGGGAGGCAGCAGCAACACAAGGGGAGGCAGCTGCAACACGAGGGGAGGCAGCAGCAACACAAGGGGAGGCAGCTGCAACACAAGGGGTGGCAGCAGCAACACAAGGGGAGGCAGCAGCAACACAAGGGGTGGCAGCAGCAACACGAGGGAGGCAGCAACACGAGGGAGGCAGCTGCAACACAAGGGAGGCAGCTGCAACACAAAGGGAGGCAGCAGCAACACGAGGGAGGCAGCAGCAACACGAGGGAGGCAGTAGCAACACGAGGGGAGGCAGCTGCAACACGAGGGGAGGCAGCAGCAACACGAGGGAGGCAGCAGCAACACGAGGGGAGGCAGCTGCAACACGAGGGAGGCAACAGCAACACGAGGGAGGCAGCAGCAACACGAGGGGAGGAAGCTGCAACACGAGAGAGGCAGCAGTAACACGAGGGGAAGCAGCTGCAACACGAGGGAGGCAGTAGCAACACGAGGGGAGGCAGCTGCAACACGAGGGGAGGCAGCAGCAACACGAGGGAGGCAGCAGCAACACGAGGGGAGGCAGCTGCAACACGAGGGAGGCAACAGCAACACGAGGGAGGCAGCAGCAACACGAGGGGAGGAAGCTGCAACACGAGAGAGGCAGCAGTAACACGAGGGGAAGCAGCTGCAACACGAGGGAGGCAGCAGCAACACGAGGGAGGCAGCAGCAACACGAGGGAGGCTGCAGCATCACGAGGGAGGCAGCAGCAACACGAGGGAGGCAGCAGCAACACGAGGGGAGGCAGCTGCACCACGAGGGAGGCAGCAGCAACACGAGGGAGGCAGCAGCACGAGGGGAGACAGCTGCAACACGAAGGGAAGCAGCTGCAACACAAGGGGAGGCAGCAGCAACACAAGGGGAGGCAGTTGCAACACAAGGGGAGGCAGCAGCAACACGAGGGAGGCAGCTGCAACACGAGGGGAGGAAGCTGCAACACGAGGGAGGCAGCAGCAACACGAGGGGAGGCAGCAGCAACACGAGGGAGGCAGCAGCAACACGAGGGAGGCAGCTGCAACACAAGAAGAGGCAGCTGCAAACAAGGGGAGGCAGCTGCAACACGAGGGAGGCAGCAGCAACATGAGTGGAGGCAGCAGCATCACAAAGGGGGGGCAACTGCAACACAAGAAGAGGCAGCTGCAACACAAGGGGAGGCAGCTGCAACACAAGGGNTTGCACATGACACCTTGTGTTTATCTAGTTTGTGGAGCAAAATCTAGTTCAGTCCTACCTTACAGCTATTGTATCTGGTGCATTTATGCTTCCCAATGTTCCAGTACAGTGCACCCTTGAATATCCAGATCAATTCGTTCCAGACTTGTCTTCTATCATACCGTAGAGTTTTTCATTTATTATTCCTTTCCAACTATTAATAACACATTCCTTCTTTAAATGTATTTCAGTATCCATAAATTAATATTTTCAGTACAGTATTGATGTTCTCTCATGCCCACATACCAACCACATCCAGTGGTGATTGTTGTAAATATTATATTTTTTGGAAACCTTTGATTTTGTTATATAATCTCCTCATTGCATTTCCTGTTATCCTTTTCTACCTTCATATAAATGTGAAGAATCCTTTTTGTAAAGCCTTAATCTGTATATTTCAATTTACTGATAATAGAAAGCTTGGCATTTTAACAAGAAAATAAACATTTTAACAAGTAAATAAACAGAAAACTTTTAATTATTTTACAGTAATTGTAAAAATATTTTTCAGTCAAAATGAGTACATTGAGTTAGTTGGCTTTGATGACATCCCAGAGGAAGGAAATGCATCTACCAAACCACCCAGTAAGAGAGAGCGTCGGCGCTCTAAAAAGGACAAGGATGGTAAGTTTTATTTTAGAAGAGTTTTTTTTTTTTTTTTAATTTGGTATTTGTAAACAAGTATACTTTGATGTTATCAGTTCTCTGTATTAAATACAGAATTTCTTTGAAGTGTTGCTTTTTTTTTATATCTTTTCTGGGGGGAGCCCCTACGGCTCCCCGGAGCTATCCATGGCTGATATGGATACCCTAACTATTTTGCATCAGTCGATGTGGGTGTAGTTCTAGGCCTAATGGGGACCACGAGCCAGAACCTGGCCCCCTCAGAGAGGCACGGGGAGCAATGGCCCATTGAAATGCACATGTGATTTGGAGCATTCTATATCTGCCATCGACCGGGACAGGCACCCAGAAAAGTAAGCGCCACAAAACAAACCCCTATTCTGGTTAACAACAAAAATCGACAAACGAGTGGACAGAACTCCCCCAGGAAAACGAATTAACAAGCATGACGTCACACAAGCCGCGCCGCATGTCTGCGCAGCTCCCCCCTCCTCGGGAGGGGGAAGGGGAGCCCCAGACCCCCGTGCTGGCGATCCCCGCCTCAGTTCCTCGGCTGATGGGATAATGCACGGTCGTGTGGCTCCAGCTCCGGTCTTGTCTCAGTGCTGTGACTTGTTTGCAGTGCTGCTCTTACGGTGGTCGTGTGAGCTGGGAGTAGTATTCTCAGGTACTCGGGCTGCATGTGCTTAGGGTCACCTTCCCTGAGTGCCCTGTAAGTACCGCCCTTGGGGCTTGTTGCCTTCCACAAGTCACCTTGGGTCTGCCTCTGTTGGCTTTTCGCTGCTTGGCGTTTGGCCGCCCCGAGTGTTTGGGGTTTTCCTACCTTGTTTACCTTGGGGTAAGTGGTAGTTATAGCACTGGTGGGGCGCAGGGCACTGCGTAACTAGTTTTCACCTATGACAGCGGCCGGCTCTGTTCCCTCTGGGTACGTTGTCCACTTGTGTGGTTTTTCTTTTATATTTGTTTTTGCCTGGTAGGGGGGTCTACCTTGTTCCCCCCCCCCTTATATTAGTTCGTTTGTGTGGTGGCACCCCCTGCTTCGCCCTCACGGGTGGACACATCCTGTGGGTTCAGCTTTAGCAGTTTGCTTGGTAGTTTGGGGCGCCGGTTAGCAGTGCCCAGCCTGGGATAACCCTTAGCAGACCCAGTCTAGGGGCCCTGGGAAACCCTCCGGGGCTCTCGGGTCCGATAGTGGAGACCCTTGCGTCCTCTCTCGCTTTGTGCGATTAGAGGGTTGCTCTGTCCCTTTGTCTCAGGGTGACTCTCCTTGTTTTTGCCTCCGTCATGCTGCCTGTTGGGTCGTTGACACATTCGACTCCGAGTCCTTTGTTGCTTGTTCGTGACTCCATTCGCCCAGTCTGCTGATGAATTCCCGTGGGTGCTGGCAGCTCGCACGTTGCAGGGTAGGTTGTTGCAACGCGCTCAGGTTTGTCGCTTCCCCGGACGCCCCGATGCTGCCCCGCTTGTGTAGGGACACAGACTTGGGGGTTTTGGTCGCTTCGGCCTTGGTTCTTCCACGCCCCCTTGTTTTTCCCCCTCCTGCTTCCGGCCCCTACGCATCTGCAGGCTTCGGGGTCGGGGCGGGGTTAGAGGTTCTGAGACTTGGGCAGTTTCGGGGGTTGCCCCGTCCGGGGTAGCTGCGGAGGCATTCGAGTCTGTTCCTCCGGCCGATGCTCCGGGGTCTGACCAGTGGGCCCCTTCTCTTCCAGCTCTCTTGGCTGCCCCGGCTTTTTCTTGTGGGGCCGGGGCTTTGGAGGTCGACTCGGCCCCGGGGCCTGGTGTAGAGGCTCCTGGGGTTGGGGAGGAGCGGCCTTGGGGGCCTTGGGCTCCATTGCGCCCCGCCTGGATTCCGTCCTTCTGAGCGGGGCTTACTGTTGCGAGGAGTGGGGTTTTTCTTTCCCCCCTCTGCGTACGATTTGGGCTTGGGTTCTGCTCCTCCCCGGGTTCGGTTCCGTGTCCCTGTGGTTTCTTCGGTTCCGTCTTCCGGAGTTTTCGGCTAACCGCATCTCTTCGCCTGCGGTGCGGTTGGCCTTTGCGGCTTCCCTCCTGCGTGTCCCGGGGTTTGCCTCCATACTGGTTCCTTCTGTTCTGGACAGGTTGGGCTCCTTGTAACCGTTTGGAGTCCTTGTAGCCGTTTGTGCTCCTTGTAGCCGTTTGTGCTCCTTGTAGCCGTTTGTGCTCCTTGTAGCCGTTTGTGCTCCTTGTAGCCGTTTGGGCTCCTTGTAGCCGTTTGGGCTCCTTGTAGCCGTTTGGGCTCCTTGTAGCCGTTTGGGCTCCTTGTAGCCGTTTGGGCTCCTTGTAGCCGTTTGGGCTCCTTGTAGCCGTTTGGGCTCCTTGTAGCCGTTTGGGCTCCTTGTAGCCGTTTGGGCTCCTTGTAGCCGTTTGGCTCCTTGTAGCCGTTTGGGCTCCTTGTAGCCGTTTGGGCTCCTTGTAGCCGTTTGGGCTCCTTGTAGCCGTTTGGGCTCCTTGTAGCCGTTTGGGCTCCTTGTAGCCGTTTGGGCTGCTTGTCGCCGGTTCGGCTACTTCTCGCCTTGTTGAGTGCCTTGTAGCTGGTTGGGCTACGGTCGCCAGTTGGGCTACTTCTCGCCTTGTTGGGCTACTTTTCTTTCGCGTCCAACGCATGCGCCGTGGGGGTTTGTTTTGGCTCTGGGCGATGTGTGCACACGTGTTCTGCATCCATTTTTCTCGAGGGGGCTTCGCCTCTCGCTCTTTTCTTAATCCAATCCGTGTCCCGTTGCATTGGGGGTGTTCTGGGGTGCAGCTGTGGGGAAGTCACGAGGTTTTTCCCTGCGTTCTAGGATGGGGAGCCTCCTTCGCCGCTCCCCTACTCTCCAGCACGGGTGCCCTGGCTGCTTCCGGCGGCTACGGACTCGAAAGCTTGCGTCATGGCCCTTCAGTGCCTATGTTCTGCAGGTGAGTTGGTGCGGTTTGGCGTTTCCTTCGTCCTGACGCTGTTTTTGTTTTTGGACGTAGGAATGGGTGTACATACATACTTGTGAACGTGGACCGTATCACCTGAAGTGCCTACTGCAGAGCTATTAGCCCATACTGGGCAGCTCTTGTTCTCTCCACCTGATTCCTTCCTCAGTTCACGGGTGTCTGCGGGTGGCCTCTTGGCCCTTTCGAGGCGGCTCCTGCCTGTACTCCTGCCCCTCTCCTATGCTTGGTTTAACCTTGCTCGAGTGCGGGGCCCCGCCTACACCTTGTTCCACGGTGCAACGGTGGGGGTGCCTGTTCGGTGGTACATTTTCCTGTGTCGAGGGTGTTTTGTGCTTGCCTCCGTGGTGTGCTTGCAGGATTGGGTTCTGGCTCTTTGGTTCCGCCTCTCCCCTGTCATTTGCCTGTCGAGCAGATTCTGTGCTTCATGGGCGCTCCTGTCTCTGCTCTTGGGGCTGTGTATGGGGTCAGCCCGAGTTGGGCTGCCTAATGTGTTCCTTCGATTGCCTGTTACGCTGCACACGTTTCTCCTACCGTCCCTGTGGCTCAGTTGGGTGCTCGGTTTCCACCTGTGTCCCCTTGTGTGCCACTCGTGTACGATTTATCTATCTTCTCTGTCGCTTCCTCGGGGAGTGTGGTGACGTTTTGCTGCGGTTTTGGTACTGCAGCTGCATGTTGGGGTTGGTGTGGCATTATGTTCGGCCCTTCCGTGCTCCCTCTGGGAGCACGGAAGAGCCCTCCTTCCTTGCTGGTTTTGCTGTGCCGGGCCTGGTTTTTTCCATGTTCCTTGCTTTCTCTTTCTTGTCCTCGCCTCGTTGCGCTGGCTGGGGATGAGCTTGGGTCTTCGTCTCGCCCCTCGCCTCCTCCCTCCGGTTTCCATTCAAGTTCCAGAGCCTAGTGGGCTCCCTTCCTTGGTGTTTTTCCACGGCTGCCCCGGGGTGTTTTCTTGACGCTGGGGCTTGAGGGGACAGCTCGGCCTGGGGCCTGCGGTGGGTTCCCGGGGCTGGGGTGGGGCTAACGTGAGGGGCCTTAGGCCCCGTTGGTCCCCGCCGGGGTATTTCTACCCCTTTGGGGCGGGGCTTGCAGTTGTGTGTGTGTGGGGTTTTTCTGTTCCCCCTCTCCTCACGTGCTTTGTGGGCGTCGGCCCCTCCCTGGGCTCGGTTTCCTTGTCCATTGTGCCCGTTTGTTTCCGTCCTGTCGTTGGGTGCTTTTCTACCGGTTTGGCTTCGCCCCTTTTTTCCCGGGACGGGCCTTCTCAGTCATGTCCCCCTCTTCTTGGGGTTTCTGCTGCTGACTTTTGGTCTCGGGTGCGACAGGGTTTTTGTGCCTTCGCCTTTGTTTGCTTTTTTTGTTCTTGAAGGTTTGGGGCGGTTTTGCTCCTTCCCGTTTTCTGGTACGTCTCTCGTCATTCGGTTGAGCTTCCCTCAGGTCCTTTCTAGGGCTTGTGGGTCCTCTTCCTGGCAACTTCTGGGTGTTTGGCCTTGTTCTTTTGTGCATATGTCTTCTCTTCGCGCTGTCTCGGCGCTACTCGTTTTCCTGGGGGCGATTTTGCTCCTCTTAATGAGTCTTTTTCGCTCCTGCCCTTCTGCGGGGTGTTGGTACGGGGCGGCTCCTTATGCGAGTTCCTTCCCTGTCGGCTGCACTTGTGGCGGTGGACTTGCACGCTTGTGGCATTTTGGTTTTGGTCCTGTGTTTTCTTTCCCTCCT
>WNGS01167692.1:2341-34352 GCA_020271785.1 Procambarus virginalis | reverse complement strand
GGCCCCTTGTACAACAGACGGTCCCTTGTACAACAGACTGTCCCCTTGTACAACAGACGGTCCCTTGTACAACAGACGGTCCCCTTGTACAACAGACTGTCCCTTGTACAACAGACTGTCCCTTGTACAACAGACTGTCCCTTGTACAACAGACGGCCCTTGTACAACAGACTGTCCCTTGTACAACAGACGGTCCCTTGTACAACAGACTGTCCCTTGTACAACAGACTGTCCCTTGTACAACAGACTGTCCCTTGTACAACAGACGGCCCTTGTACAACAGACTGTCCCTTGTACAACAGACGGTCCCCTTGTACAACAGACTGTCCCTTGTACAACAGACTGTCCCTTGTACAACAGACGGGCCCTTGTACAACAGACGGCCCTTGTACAACAGACGGGCCCTTGTACAACAGACGTCCCTTGTACAACAGACGGTCCCCTTGTACAACAGACTGCCCCTTGTACAACAGACGGCCCCTTGTACAACAGACGGTCCCTTGTACAACAGACGCCCCTTGTACAACAGACGCCCCTTGTACAACAGACGGGCCCTTGTACAACAGACGCCCCTTGTACAACAGACGGTCCCTTGTACAACAGACGCCCTTGTACAACAGACGCCTCTTGTACAACAGACGGCCCTTGTACAACAGACGGCCCTTGTACAACAGACGGCCCCTTGTACAACAGACGGTCCCTTGTACAACAGACGGCCCCTTGTACAACAGACTGTCCCTTGTACAACAGACGGCCCCTTGTACAACAGACGGCCCTTGTACAACAGACGGTCCCTTGTACAACAGACGGTCCCTTGTACAACAGACTGTCCCTTGTACAACAGACGGTCCCTTGTACAACAGACGGCCCCTTGTACAACAGACTGTCCCTTGTACAACAGACGGTCCCTTGTACAACAGACTGTCCCTTGTACAACAGACGGTCCCTTGTACAACAGACGGTCCCTTGTACAACAGACTGTCCCTTGTACAACAGACGGCCCCTTGTACAACAGACGGCCCTTGTACAACAGACGGTCCCTTGTACAACAGACTGTCCCTTGTACAACAGACGGTCCCTTGTACAACAGACTGTCCCTTGTACAACAGACGGTCCCTTGTACAACAGACGGTCCTTGTACAACAGACGGTCCCTTGTACAACAGACGGTCCCTTGTACAACAGACTGTCCCTTGTACAACAGACTGTCCCTTGTACAACAGACGGTCCCTTGTACAACAGACGGCCCTTGTACAACAGACGGTCCCCTTGTACAACAGACTGTCCCTTGTACAACAGACGCCCTTGTACAACAGACGGTCCCTTGTACAACAGACGGTCCCTTGTACAACAGACGGTCCCTTGTACAACAGACTGTCCCTTGTACAACAGACTGTCCCTTGTACAACAGACTGTCCCTTGTACAACAGACTGTCCCTTGTACAACAGACGGTCCCTTGTACAACAGACGGTCCCTTGTACAACAGACTGTCCCTTGTACAACAGACGGCCCCTTGTACAACAGACGGCCCTTGTACAACAGACGGCCCCTTGTACAACAGACGGCCCCTTGTACAACAGACTGTCCCTTGTACAACAGACGCCCCTTGTACAACAGACTGTCCCCTTGTACAACAGACTGTCCCTTGTACAACAGACGGCCCCTTGTACAACAGACGGTCCCCTTGTACAACAGACTGTCCCTTGTACAACAGACTGTCCCTTGTACAACAGACGGTCCCTTGTACAACAGACTGTCCCTTGTACAACAGACGGTCCCTTGTACAACAGACGGCCCCTTGTACAACAGACTGTCCCTTGTACAACAGACGGTCCCTTGTACAACAGACGGTCCCTTGTACAACAGACTGTCCCTTGTACAACAGACGGCCCCTTGTACAACAGACGGTCCCTTGTACAACAGACGGCCCTTGTACAACAGACGGTCCCTTGTACAACAGACGGTCCCTTGTACAACAGACGCCCCTTGTACAACAGACGGTCCCTTGTACAACAGACTGTCCCTTGTACAACAGACGTCCCTTGTACAACAGACGGTCCCTTGTACAACAGACTGTCCCTTGTACAACAGACGGTCCCTTGTACAACAGACTGTCCCTTGTACAACAGACTGTCCCTTGTACAACAGACTGTCCCTTGTACAACAGACGGTCCCTTGTACAACAGACGCCCCTTGTACAACAGACGGCCCCTTGTACAACAGACTGTCCCTTGTACAACAGACTGTCCCTTGTACAACAGACTGTCCCTTGTACAACAGACTGTCCCCTTGTACAACAGACGGCCCCTTGTACAACAGACGGCCCCTTGTACAACAGACGGTCCCCTTGTACAACAGACGGCCCCTTGTACAACAGACGGTCCCTTGTACAACAGACGGTCCCTTGTACAACAGACGGTCCCTTGTACAACAGACGGGCCCTTGTACAACAGACGGCCCCTTGTACAACAGACGGCCCTTGTACAACAGACGGTCCCTTGTACAACAGACGGTCCCTTGTACAACAGACTGTCCCTTGTACAACAGACGGCCCCTTGTACAACAGACGGCCCCTTGTACAACAGACGGCCCCTTGTACAACAGACGCCCCTTGTACAACAGACGCCCCTTGTACAACAGACGGTCCCTTGTACAACAGACGTCCCTTGTACAACAGACTGTCCCTTGTACAACAGACGGTCCCTTGTACAACAGACTGTCCCTTGTACAACAGACGGTCCCTTGTACAACAGACGGCCCTTGTACAACAGACGGTCCCTTGTACAACAGACGGTCCCTTGTACAACAGACTGTCCCTTGTACAACAGACTGTCCCTTGTACAACAGACGGTCCCTTGTACAACAGACGGCCCCTTGTACAACAGACGGTCCCCTTGTACAACAGACTGTCCCTTGTACAACAGACGGCCCCTTGTACAACAGACGGTCCCCTTGTACAACAGACGGTCCCTTGTACAACAGACGGTCCCTTGTACAACAGACGTCCCTTGTACAACAGACTGTCCCTTGTACAACAGACTGTCCCTTGTACAACAGACGTCCCTTGTACAACAGACGGCCCTTGTACAACAGACGTCCCTTGTACAACAGACGGTCCCTTGTACAACAGACGGCCCCTTGTACAACAGACTGTCCCTTGTACAACAGACGGTCCCTTGTACAACAGACGGTCCCTTGTACAACAGACTGTCCCTTGTACAACAGACGTCCCTTGTACAACAAGACGTCCCTTGTACAACAGACGGTCCCTTGTACAACAGACGCCCCTTGTACAACAGACTGTCCCTTGTACAACAGACGGTCCCCTTGTACAACAGACGGTCCCCTTGTACAACAGACTGTCCCTTGTACAACAGACGGCCCCTTGTACAACAGACGGCCCCTTGTACAACAGACGGCCCTTGTACAACAGACGGTCCCTTGTACAACAGACTGTCCCTTGTACAACACGGCCCCTTGTACAACAGACTGTCCCCTTGTACAACAGACGGCCCCTTGTACAACAGACTGTCCCTTGTACAACAGACGGTCCCCTTGTACAACAGACTGTCCCCTTGTACAACAGACGGCCCCTTGTACACAGACGGCCCCTTGTACAACAGACGGTCCCCTTGTACAACAGACGGCCCTTGTACAACAGACGGTCCCTTGTACAACAGACGGTCCCTTGTACAACAGACGGCCCTTGTACAACAGACGGCCCCTTGTACAACAGACGGTCCCTTGTACAACAGACGGTCCCTTGTACAACAGACGTCCCTTGTACAACAGACTGTCCCTTGTACAACAGACGGCCCTTGTACAACAGACGTGCCCTTGTACAACAGACGGTCCCTTGTACAACAGACGGTCCCTTGTACAACAGACGTCCCTTGTACAACAGACGGTCCCTTGTACAACAGACGGTCCCTTGTACAACAGACTGTCCCTTGTACAACAGACGTCCCTTGTACAACAGACGTCCCTTGTACAACAGACGGTCCCTTGTACAACAGACTGTCCTTGTACAACAGACTGTCCCTTGTACAACAGACGTCCCTTGTACAACAGACTGTCCCTTGTACAACAGACTGTCCCTTGTACAACAGACGGTCCCTTGTACAACAGACGGCCCCTTGTACAACAGACGGTCCCCTGTACAACAGACTGTCCCTTGTACAACAGACGGTCCCTTGTACAACAGACGGTCCCTTGTACAACAGACGTCCCTTGTACAACAGACTGTCCCCTGTACAACAGACGGCCCCTTGTACAACAGACGGTCCCTTGTACAACAGACTGTCCCTTGTACAACAGACGTCCCTTGTACAACAGACGGTCCCTTGTACAACAGACTGTCCCTTGTACAACAGACGTCCCTTGTACAACAGACGGCCCCTTGTACAACAGACTGTCCCTTGTACAACAGACGGTCCCTTGTACAACAGACGTCCCTTGTACAACAGACTGTCCCTTGTACAACAGACGTCCCTTGTACAACAGACGTCCCTTGTACAACAGACGGTCCCTTGTACAACAGACGCCCCTTGTACAACACTGTCCCTTGTACAACAGACGTCCCCTTGTACAACAGACGGCCCCTTGTACAACAGACTGTCCCTTGTACAACAGACGGCCCCTTGTACAACAGACTGTCCCTTGTACAACAGACGGCCCCTTGTACAACAGACGGTCCCTTGTACAACAGACGGTCCCTTGTACAACAGACGGTCCCTTGTACAACAGACGGTCCCTTGTACAACAGACTGTCCCTTGTACAACAGACGGCCCCTTGTACAACAGACGGCCCCTTGTACACAGACGGTCCCCTTGTACAACAGACGGCCCCTTGTACAACAGACGGTCCCTTGTACAACAGACGGTCCCTTGTACAACAGACGTCCCTTGTACAACAGACGGCCCTTGTACAACAGACGGTCCCTTGTACAACAGACGGGCCCTTGTACAACACTGTCCCTTGTACAACAGACGTCCCTTGTACAACAGACTGTCCCTTGTACAACAGACGCTCCTTGTACAACAGACGGTCCCTTGTACAACAGACGGTCCCTTGTACAACAGACGTCCCTTGTACAACAGACGGCCCGTACAACAGACGGTCCCTTGTACACAGACGGTCCCTTGTACAACAGACTGTCCCTTGTACAACAGACGGTCCCTTGTACAACAGACGGCCCCTTGTACAACAGACTGTCCCTTGTACAACAGACGGTCCCTTGTACAACAGACGGCCCCTTGTACAACAGACNACACAGACGGTCCCTTGTACAACAGACGGTCCCTTGTACAACAGACGGTCCCTTGTACAACAGACGCCCCTTGTCCCTTGTACAACAGACGGTCCCTTGTACAACAGACGGTCCCTTGTACAACAGACGGCCCCTTGTACAACAGACGGCCCCTTGTACAACAGACGGCCCCTTGTACAACAGACGGCCCTTGTACAACAGACGGTCCCTTGTACAACAGACTGTCCCTTGTACAACAGACGGTCCCTTGTACAACAGACGGCCCCTTGTACAACAGACTGTCCCTTGTACAACAGACGGTCCCTTGTACAACAGACGGCCCCTTGTACAACAGACTGTCCCTTGTACAACAGACGGCCCTTGTACAACAGACGGCTCCTTGTACAACAGACGGTCCCTTGTACAACAGACGGCCCCTTGTACAACAGACGGTCCCTTGTACAACAGACGGCCCCTTGTACAACAGACGGCCCCTTGTACAACAGACGGTCCCCTTGTACAACAGACGGTCCCCTTGTACAACAGACTGTCCCTTGTACAACAGACTGTCCCTTGTACAACAGACGGGCCCTTGTACAACAGACGTCCCTTGTACAACAGACGGTCCCTTGTACAACAGACGGCCCCTTGTACAACAGACGGTCCCTTGTACAACAGACGGTCCCTTGTACAACAGACGGCCCTTGTACAACAGACGGCCCCTTGTACAACAGACTGTCCCTTGTACAACAGACGTCCCTTGTACAACAGACGGTCCCCTTGTACAACAGACGGCCCCTTGTACAACAGACGGTCCCTTGTACAACAGACGGTCCCCTGTACAACAGACGGTCCCTTGTACAACAGACGGTCCCCTTGTACAACAGACGGCCCCTTGTACAACAGACTGTCCCTTGTACAACAGACGGTCCCTTGTACAACAGACTGTCCCTTGTACAACAGACTGTCCCTTGTACAACAGACGGCCCCTTGTACAACAGACGGTCCCTTGTACAACAGACTGTCCCCTTGTACAACAGACGGTCCCTTGTACAACAGACTGTCCCTTGTACAACAGACGGTCCCCTTGTACAACAGACGGTCCCTTGTACAACAGACGGTCCCTTGTACAACAGACTGTCCCTTGTACAACAGACGGCCCCTTGTACAACAGACGGCCCTTGTACAACAGACGGCCCCTTGTACAACAGACGGCCCCTTGTACAACAGACTGTCCCTTGTACAACAGACGGCCCTTGTACAACAGACTGTCCCCTTGTACAACAGACTGTCCCTTGTACAACAGACGCCCCTTGTACAACAGACGGTCCCCTTGTACAACAGACTGTCCCTTGTACAACAGACTGTCCCTTGTACAACAGACGGTCCCTTGTACAACAGACTGTCCCTTGTACAACAGACGGTCCCTTGTACAACAGACGGCCCCTTGTACAACAGACGGTCCCTTGTACAACAGACGGTCCCTTGTACAACAGACTGTCCCTTGTACAACAGACTGTCCCTTGTACAACAGACGGTCCCTTGTACAACAGACGGTCCCTTGTACAACAGACGGCCCTTGTACAACAGACTGTCCCTTGTACAACAGACGTCCCCTTGTACAACAGACGGTCCCCTTGTACAACAGACTGTCCCTTGTACAACAGACGGCCCCTTGTACAACAGACGGTCCCTTGTACAACAGACGGCCCCTTGTACAACAGACGGTCCCTTGTACAACAGACTGTCCCTTGTACAACAGACGGCCCCTTGTACAACAGACGGTCCCTTGTACAACAGACTGTCCCTTGTACAACAGACGGTCCCTTGTACAACAGACGGCCCCTTGTACAACAGACGGCCCCTTGTACAACAGACGGTCCCTTGTACAACAGACTGTCCCCTTGTACAACAGACGGCCCCTTGTACAACAGACTGTCCCCTTGTACAACAGACGGCCCCTTGTACAACAGACTGTCCCTTGTACAACAGACGTCCCTTGTACAACAGACGTCCCCTTGTACAACAGACGGCCCCTTGTACAACAGACGGCCCTTGTACAACAGACGGTCCCCTTGTACAACAGACGGCCCCTTGTACAACAGACGGTCCCTTGTACAACAGACGGTCCCTTGTACAACAGACGGTCCCTTGTACAACAGACGGCCCTTGTACAACAGACGGCCCCTTGTACAACAGACGGGCCCTTGTACAACAGACGGTCCCTTGTACAACAGACGGCCCCTTGTACAACAGACTGTCCCTTGTACAACAGACGGCTCCTTGTACAACAGACGGCCCTTGTACAACAGACGGCCCCTTGTACAACAGACGGCCCTTGTACAACAGACGCCCTTGTACAACAGACGGTCCCTTGTACAACAGACGGTCCCTTGTACAACAGACGGTCCCTTGTACAACAGACGGTCCCTTGTACAACAGACGTCCCTTGTACAACAGACGGTCCCCTTGTACAACAGACTGTCCCTTGTACAACAGACGGTCCCTTGTACAACAGACGGTCCCTTGTACAACAGACGGTCCCCTTGTACAACAGACTGTCCCTTGTACAACAGACTGTCCCTTGTACAACAGACTGTCCCTTGTACAACAGACTGTCCCTTGTACAACAGACGGTCCCTTGTACAACAGACTGTCCCTTGTACAACAGACGGTCCCTTGTACAACAGACGGCCCCTTGTACAACAGACTGTCCCTTGTACAACAGACGTCCCTTGTACAACAGACGGTCCCCTTGTACAACAGACTGTCCCTTGTACAACAGACTGTCCCTTGTACAACAGACGGTCCCCTGTACAACAGACGGTCCCTTGTACAACAGACTGTCCCTTGTACAACAGACGGCCCCTTGTACAACAGACGGTCCCTTGTACAACAGACGGCCCCTTGTACAACAGACGGTCCCTTGTACAACAGACTGTCCCTTGTACAACAGACGGCCCCTTGTACAACAGACGGTCCCTTGTACAACAGACTGTCCCTTGTACAACAGACGGCCCCTTGTACAACAGACGGCCCCTTGTACAACAGACGGCCCCTTGTACAACAGACGGTCCCTTGTACAACAGACTGTCCCTTGTACAACAGACGGCCCCTTGTACAACAGACTGTCCCCTTGTACAACAGACGGCCCCTTGTACAACAGACTGTCCCTTGTACAACAGACTGTCCCTTGTACAACAGACTGTCCCTTGTACAACAGACGGCCCCTTGTACAACAGACGGCCCCTTGTACAACAGACGGTCCCCTTGTACAACAGACGGCCCCTTGTACAACAGACGGTCCCTTGTACAACAGACGGTCCCTTGTACAACAGACGGTCCCTTGTACAACAGACGGTCCCTTGTACAACAGACGGCCCCTTGTACAACAGACGGTCCCTTGTACAACAGACGGTCCCTTGTACAACAGACGTCCCTTGTACAACAGACTGTCCCTTGTACAACAGACGGCCCTTGTACAACAGACGGTCCCTTGTACAACAGACTGTCCCTTGTACAACAGACGGCCCCTTGTACAACAGACGCCCTTGTACAACAGACGGTCCCTTGTACAACAGACGGTCCCTTGTACAACAGACTGTCCCTTGTACAACAGACGGTCCCTTGTACAACAGACGGTCCCTTGTACAACAGACTGTCCCTTGTACAACAGACTGTCCCTTGTACAACAGACGGTCCCTTGTACAACAGACGTCCCTTGTACAACAGACGGCCCTTGTACAACAGACGGTCCCTTGTACAACAGACGGTCCCCTTGTACAACAGACGGTCCCTTGTACAACAGACTGTCCCTTGTACAACAGACGGCCCCTTGTACAACAGACGGTCCCTTGTACAACAGACGGCCCTTGTACAACAGACGGTCCCTTGTACAACAGACTGTCCCTTGTACAACAGACGGTCCCTTGTACAACAGACGGGCCCTTGTACAACAGACGTCCCTTGTACAACAGACGGCCCTTGTACAACAGACGGCCCCTTGTACAACAGACGGCCCCTTGTACAACAGACGGTCCCTTGTACAACAGACGTCCCCTTGTACAACAGACGGCCCCTTGTACAACAGACTGTCCCCTTGTACAACAGACGGTCCCCTTGTACAACAGACTGTCCCTTGTACAACAGACGTCCCTTGTACAACAGACTGTCCCTTGTACAACAGACGGCCCCTTGTACAACAGACGGCCCTTGTACAACAGACGGTCCCCTTGTACAACAGACGGCCCCTTGTACAACAGACGGTCCCTTGTACAACAGACGGTCCCTTGTACAACAGACGGTCCCTTGTACAACAGACGGTCCCTTGTACAACAGACGGCCCCTTGTACAACAGACGGTCCCTTGTACAACAGACGGCCCTTGTACAACAGACGTCCCTTGTACAACAGACTGTCCCTTGTACAACAGACGGTCCTTGTACAACAGACGGCCCTTGTACAACAGACGGCCCCTTGTACAACAGACGGTCCCTTGTACAACAGACGGCCCCTTGTACAACAGACGGTCCCTTGTACAACAGACGGTCCCTTGTACAACAGACTGTCCCTTGTACAACAGACGGTCCCTTGTACAACAGACGGCCCCTTGTACAACAGACTGTCCCTTGTACAACAGACGGTCCCTTGTACAACAGACGGCCCCTTGTACAACAGACTGTCCCTTGTACAACAGACGGTCCCTTGTACAACAGACGGTCCTTGTACAACAGACGGTCCCTTGTACAACAGACGGCCCCTTGTACAACAGACGGCCCCTTGTACAACAGACGGCCCCTTGTACAACAGACGGTCCCTTGTACAACAGACGGTCCCTTGTACAACAGACGGTCCCTTGTACAACAGACTGTCCCTTGTACAACAGACTGTCCCTTGTACAACAGACGGTCCCTTGTACAACAGACTGTCCCTTGTACAACAGACGGCCCTTGTACAACAGACGGCCCTTGTACAACAGACGGTCCCTTGTACAACAGACGTCCCTTGTACAACAGACTGTCCCTTGTACAACAGACGGCCCTTGTACAACAGACTGTCCCTTGTACAACAGACGGCCCCTTGTACAACAGACTGTCCCTTGTACAACAGACTGTCCCTTGTACAACAGACTGTCCCCTTGTACAACAGACGGCCCTTGTACAACAGACGGCCCCTTGTACAACAGACGGTCCCCTTGTACAACAGACGGCCCTTGTACAACAGACGGTCCCTTGTACAACAGACGGTCCTTGTACAACAGACGGCCCTTGTACAACAGACGGCCCTTGTACAACAGACGGCCCTTGTACAACAGACGGCCCCTTGTACAACAGACGGGCCCTTGTACAACAGACGCCCTTGTACAACAGACTGTCCCTTGTACAACAGACGGCCCTTGTACAACAGACGGGCCCTTGTACAACAGACGGTCCCTTGTACAACAGACGGCCCCTTGTACAACAGACGGCCCCTGTACAACAGACGGTCCCTTGTACAACAGACGGTCCCTTGTACAACAGACTGCCCTTGTACAACAGACGGCCCTTGTACAACAGACGGTCCCTTGTACAACAGACTGTCCCTTGTACAACAGACGGCCCTTGTACAACAGACGCCCCTTGTACAACAGACGGTCCCTTGTACAACAGACGGGCCCTTGTACAACAGACTGCCCTTGTACAACAGACGGTCCCTTGTACAACAGACGGCCCCTTGTACAACAGACGGCCCCTTGTACAACAGACGGCCTTGTACAACAGACGGCCCTTGTACAACAGACGGTCCCTTGTACAACAGACGGTCCCTTGTACAACAGACTGTCCCTTGTACAACAGACGGTCCCTTGTACAACAGACGGCCTTGTACAACAGACTGTCCCTTGTACAACAGACGGTCCCTTGTACAACAGGGCCCTTGTACAACAGACGGTCCCTTGTACAACAGACTGTCCCTTGTACAACAGACGTCCCTTGTACAACAGACGGTCCCTTGTACAACAGACTGTCCCTTGTACAACAGACGGTCCCTTGTACAACAGACGGTCCCTTGTACAACAGACGGCCCTTGTACAACAGACGGTCCCTTGTACAACAGACGGTCCCTTGTACAACAGACGGTCCCTTGTACAACAGACGGCCCCTTGTACAACAGACGGCCCCTGTACAACAGACTGTCCCTTGTACAACAGACTGTCCCTTGTACAACAGACGGTCTTGTACAACAGACTGTCCCTTGTACAACAGACGGCCCCTTGTACAACAGACGGTCCCTTGTACAACAGACTGTCCCTTGTACAACAGACGGTCCCTTGTACAACAGACTGTCCCTTGTACAACAGACGGTCCCTTGTACAACAGACGGTCCCTTGTACAACAGACGGCCTTGTACAACAGACGTCCCTTGTACAACAGACGGCCCCTTGTACAACAGACGGCCTTGTACAACAGACGGCCCTTGTACAACAGACTGTCCCTTGTACAACAGACGGNGTCCCTTGTACAACAGACTGTCCCTTGTACAACAGACGGTCCCTTGTACAACAGACGGCCCTTGTACAACAGACGGCCCTTGTACAACAGACGGTCCCTTGTACAACAGACGGTCCCTTGTACAACAGACGGCCCTTGTACAACAGACGCCCTTGTACAACAGACGGCCCCTTGTACAACAGACGGTCCCTTGTACAACAGACGGTCCCTTGTACAACAGACTGTCCCTTGTACAACAGACGTCCCTTGTACAACAGACGGTCCTTGTACAACAGACGGTCCCTTGTACAACAGACTGTCCCTTGTACAACAGACGGCCCCTTGTACAACAGACGGCCCCTTGTACAACAGACGGCCCTTGTACAACAGACGGTCCCTTGTACAACAGACGGCCCTTGTACAACAGACGGTCCCTTGTAAACAGACTGTCCCTTGTACAACAGACGGTCCCCTTGTACAACAGACTGTCCTTGTACAACAGACGGCCTTGTACAACAGACGGCCCTTGTACAACAGACGGTCCCCTTGTACAACAGACGGTCCCTTGTACAACAGACGGTCCCTTGTACAACAGACGGGCCCTTGTACAACAGACTGTCCCTTGTACAACAGACGGTCCCTTGTACAACAGACTGTCCCTTGTACACAGACTGTCCCTTGTACAACAGACTGCCCTTGTACAACAGACGGTCCCTTGTACAACAGACTGTCCTTGTACAACAGACGCCCCTTGTACAACAGACGGTCCCTTGTACAACAGACGGTCTTGTACAACAGACGGTCCCTTGTACAACAGACGGTCCCTTGTACAACAGACTGTCCCTTGTACAACAGACGGCCCCTTGTACAACAGACGGTCCTTGTACAACAGACGGCCCCTTGTACAACAGACGGTCCCTTGTACAACAGACGGCCCTTGTACAACAGACGGTCCCTTGTACAACAGACTGTCCCTTGTACAACAGACGGCCCTTGTACAACAGACTGTCCCTTGTACAACAGACGGTCCCTTGTACAACAGACGTCCCTTGTACAACAGACTGTCCTTGTACAACAGACGGTCCCTTGTACAACAGACTGTCCTTGTACAACAGACGGCCCCTTGTACAACAGACGGTCCTTGTACAACAGACGGCCCTTGTACAACAGACTGTCCCTTGTACAACAGACTGTCCCTTGTACAACAGACGGCCTTGTACAACAGACGGCCCTTGTACAACAGATTGTCCCTTGTACAACAGACGGCCCTTGTACAACAGACTGTCCCTTGTACAACAGACGGCCCCTTGTACAACAGACGGCCCTTGTACAACAGACGGTCCCTTGTACAACAGACGTCCCTTGTACAACAGACTGTCCCTTGTACAACAGACGGTCCCTTGTACAACAGACGGTCCCTTGTACAACAGACGGTCCCCTTGTACAACAGACTGTCCCTTGTACAACAGACGGCCCCTTGTACAACAGACGGTCCCTTGTACAACAGACGGTCCCTTGTACAACAGACTGTCATTGTACAACAGACGGCCCCTTGTACAACAGACGGTCCCCTTGTACAACAGACTGTCCATTGTAACAGACGGTCCCTTGTACAACAGACTGCCTTGTACAACAGACGGTCCCCTTGTACAACAGACTGTCCCTTGTACAACAGACGGCCCTTGTACAACAGACGGCCCCTTGTACAACAGACGGTCCCATTGTACAACAGACTGTCCATTGTACAACAGACGGTCCCTTGTACAACAGACGGTCCCTTGTACAACAGACTGTCCCCTTGTACAACAGACTGTCCTTGTACAACAGACTGTCCCTTGTACAACAGACTGTCCCTTGTACAACAGACTGTCCCTTGTACAACAGACGGTCCCATTGTACAACAGACTGTCCTTGTACAACAGACGGCCCCTGTACAACAGACTGTCCTTGTACAACAGACTGCCCCTTGTACAACAGACTGTCCCTTGTACAACAGACGGTCCCTTGTACAACAGACTGTCCCTTGTACAACAGACGGCCCTTGTACAACAGACTGTCCCTTGTACAACAGACGGCCCCTTGTACAACAGACTGTCCCTTGTACAACAGACGGCCCCTTGTACAACAGACTGTCCTTGTACAACAGACTGTCCCTTGTACAACAGACGGCCCTTGTACAACAGACTGTCCCTTGTACAACAGACGGTCCCTTGTACAACAGACGGCCCTTGTACAACAGACGGTCCCTTGTACAACAGACTGTCCCTTGTACAACAGACTGTCCCTTGTACAACAGACGGTCCCCTTGTACAACAGACGGCCCTTGTACAACAGACGGTCCCCTTGTACAACAGACGGCCCCTTGTACAACAGACTGTCCCTTGTACAACAGACGGCCCTTGTACAACAGACGGTCCCTTGTACAACAGACGGTCCCTTGTACAACAGACGGCCCCTTGTACAACAGACTGTCCCTTGTACAACAGACGGTCCCTTGTACAACAGACTGTCCCTTGTACAACAGACGGCCCCTTGTACAACAGACGGTCCCTTGTACAACAGACGGCCCCTTGTACAACAGACGGCCCCTTGTACAACAGACTGTCCCTTGTACAACAGACGGTCCCTTGTACAACAGACTGTCCTTGTACAACAGACGGCCCTTGTACAACAGACGGTCCCTTGTACAACAGACGGACCCTTGTACAACAGACGGTCCTTGTACAACAGACGGTCCCCTTGTACAACAGACTGTCCATTGTACAACAGACGGCCCCTTGTACAACAGACGGTCCCTTGTACAACAGACGGCCCCTTGTACAACAGACGGCCCCTTGTACAACAGACGGTCCCTTGTACAACAGACGGTCCCTTGTACAACAGACTGTCCCTTGTACAACAGACTGTCCCTTGTACAACAGACGGCCCCTTGTACAACAGACGGCCCTTGTACAACAGACGGTCCCTTGTACAACAGACGGTCCCTTGTACAACAGACTGTCCCTTGTACAACAGACGTCCTTGTACAACAGACGGTCCCTTGTACAACAGACGGTCCCTTGTACAACAGACTGTCCCTTGTACAACAGACGGCCCCTTGTACAACAGACGGCCCTTGTACAACAGACGGCCCCTTGTACAACAGACTGTCCCTTGTACAACAGACGGCCCTTGTACAACAGACGGTCCCTTGTACAACAGTGGTCCCTTGTACAACAGACGGCCCTTGTACAACAGACGCCCCTTGTACAACAGACGGTCCCTTGTACAACAGACTGTCCCTTGTACAACAGACGGTCCCTTGTACAACAGACGGTCCCTTGTACAACAGACTGTCCCTTGTACAACAGACTGTCCCTTGTACAACAGACGCCCCTTGTACAACAGACGGTCCCTTGTACAACAGACTGTCCTTGTACAACAGACTGTCCCTTGTACAACAGACGGTCCCTTGTACAACAGACGGTCCCTTGTACAACAGACGGCCCCTTGTACAACAGACTGTCCCTTGTACAACAGACGGCCCCTTGTACAACAGACTGTCCCTTGTACAACAGACGGCCCTTGTACAACAGACTGTCCCTTGTACAACAGACGCCCCTTGTACAACAGACTGTCCCTTGTACAACAGACTGTCCCTTGTACAACAGACGGTCCCTTGTACAACAGACGGCCCCTTGTACAACAGACTGTCCCTTGTACAACAGACGGCCCCTTGTACAACAGACTGTCCCTTGTACAACAGACGGTCCCTTGTACAACAGACGGCCCCTTGTACAACAGACTGTCCCTTGTACAACAGACGGTCCCTTGTACAACAGACTGTCCTTGTACAACAGACGGCCCCTTGTACAACAGACTGTCCCTTGTACAACAGACTGTCCCTTGTACAACAGACTGTCCCTTGTACAACAGACTGTCCCTTGTACAACAGACTGTCCCTTGTACAACAGACTGTCCCTTGTACAACAGACGTCCCCTTGTACAACAGACGGTCCCTTGTACAACAGACTGTCCCTTGTACAACAGACGGCCCCTTGTACAACAGACGGTCCCCTTGTACAACAGACTGTCCCTTGTACAACAGACGGCCCCTTGTACAACAGACGGTCCCTTGTACAACAGACGGTCCTTTGTACAACAGACTGTCCCTTGTACAACAGACGGCCCTTGTACAACAGACGGTCCCTTGTACAACAGACGGTCCCTTGTACAACAGACGGCCCTTGTACAACAGACGGCCCTTGTACAACAGACGGCCCTTGTACAACAGACGGTCCCTTGTACAACAGACGCCCTTGTACAACAGACGGCCCTTGTACAACAGACGGCCCCTTGTACAACAGACGGTCCTTGTACAACAGACGGTCCCTTGTACAACAGACTGTCCCTTGTACAACAGACGGCCCCTTGTACAACAGACTGTCCCTTGTACAACAGACGGTCCCTTGTACAACAGACGGCCCTTGTACAACAGACGGTCCCTTGTACAACAGACGGCCCTTGTACAACAGACGGTCCCTTGTACAACAGACGGCCCTTGTACAACAGACGGCCCTTGTACAACAGACGGTCCCTTGTACAACAGACGGTCCCTTGTACAACAGACGGCCCCTTGTACAACAGACGGTCCCTTGTACAACAGACTGTCCCTTGTACAACAGACGGCCCCTTGTACAACAGACGGCCCCTTGTACAACAGACGGTCCCTTGTACAACAGACGGCCCTTGTACAACAGACGGTCCCTTGTACAACAGACGGTCCCTTGTACAACAGACGGCCCCTTGTACAACAGACGGCCCCTTGTACAACAGACGGCCCCTTGTACAACAGACGGCCCCTTGTACAACAGACGGTCCCTTGTACAACAGACGGTCCCTTGTACAACAGACTGTCCCTTGTACAACAGACTGTCCCTTGTACAACAGACGGGCCCTTGTACAACAGACGGCCCTTGTACAACAGACGGCCCTTGTACAACAGACGGGCCCTTGTACAACAGACGTCCCTTGTACAACAGACTGTCCCTTGTACAACAGACAGCTCCTTGTACAACAGACGGGCCCTTGTACAACAGACGGCCCCTTGTACAACAGACGGCCCTTGTACAACAGACGGCCCCTTGTACAACAGACGGTCTCTTGTACAACAGACGGTCCCTTGTACAACAGACTGTCCCTTGTACAACAGACGGCCCTTGTACAACAGACGGCCCCTTGTACAACAGACTGTCCCTTGTACAACAGACGGGCCCTTGTACAACAGACGGCCCTTGTACAACAGACTGTCCCTTGTACAACAGACTGTCCCTTGTACAACAGACGGTCCCTTGTACAACAGACTGTCCCTTGTACAACAGACGGCCCCTTGTACAACAGACTGTCCCTTGTACAACAGACGGGCCCTTGTACAACAGACTGTCCCTTGTACAACAGACGGCCCCTTGTACAACAGACTGTCCCTTGTACAACAGACTGTCCCTTGTACAACAGACGGTCCCTTGTACAACAGACGGCCCCTTGTACAACAGACTGTCCCTTGTACAACAGACGGCCCCTTGTACAACAGACTGTCCTTTGTACAACAGACGGTCCCTTGTACAACAGACGGCCCCTTGTACAACAGACTGTCCCTTGTACAACAGACGGTCCCTTGTACAACAGACTGTCCCTTGTACAACAGACGGCCCCTTGTACAACAGACTGTCCCTTGTACAACAGACTGTCCCTTGTACAACAGACTGTGATTTGTACAACAGACTGTCCCTTGTACAACAGACTGTCCCTTGTACAACAGACTGTCCCTTGTACAACAGACGGTCCCCTTGTACAACAGACGGTCCCTTGTACAACAGACTGTCCCTTGTACAACAGACGGCCCCTTGTACAACAGACGGTCCCTTGTACAACAGACTGTCCCTTGTACAACAGACGGCCCTTGTACAACAGACGGTCCCTTGTACAACAGACGGTCCCTTGTACAACAGACTGTCCCTTGTACAACAGACGGCCCCTTGTACAACAGACGGTCCCTTGTACAACAGACGGTCCCTTGTACAACAGACGGCCCTTGTACAACAGACGGCCCCTTGTACAACAGACGGCCCTTGTACAACAGACGGTCCCTTGTACAACAGACAGCCTTCTTGTACAACAGACGGGCCCTTGTACAACAGACGGCCCCTTGTACAACAGACGGTCCCTTGTACAACAGACGGTCCCTTGTACAACAGACTGTCCCTTGTACAACAGACAGCCCCTTGTACAACAGACTGTCCCTTGTACAACAGACGGTCCCTTGTACAACAGACGGCCTTCTTGTACAACAGACGGTCCCTTGTACAACAGACGGCCTTCTTGTACAACAGACGGTCCCTTGTACAACAGACGGCCTCTTGTACAACAGACGGCCTTCTTGTACAACAGACGGTCCCCTTGTACAACAGACGGTCCCTTGTACAACAGACGGCCCCTTGCACAACAGACGGTCCCTTGTACAACAGACTGTCCCTTGTACAACAGACTGTCCCTTGTACAACAGACGGCCCCTTGTACAACAGACGGTCCCTTGTACAACAGACGGCCTTCTTGTACAACAGACGGTCCCTTGTACAACAGACGGTCCCTTGTACAACAGACGGTCCCTTGTACAACAGACGGCCCCTTGTACAACAGACGGCCCCTTGTACAACAGACGGCCCCTTGTACAACAGCCGGCCTTCTTGTACAACAGACGGTCCCTTGTACAACAGACGGTCCCTTGTACAACAGACGGCCCCTTGTACAACAGACGGTCCCTTGTACAACAGACGGCCCCTTTGACAACAGACGGCCCCTTGTACAACAGACGGCCCCTTGTACAACAAACGGTCCTTGTACAACAGACGGCCCCTTGTACAACAGATGACTTGTACAACAGACGGCCCCTTGTACAACAGATGACTTACAACAGACCGGCCTCTTGTGAAACAGACGGCTCTTTGCACAACAGGAACTGATTCCTTGTCATCTGGCCATTGCTGTTTGTGAAGAGCAGTCAGACTGCCACTGAGAATTAATTTTGTTCACATTTACGCCGCAAAAATGCTCTTGTTGTTTCAGACTCCAAGATATATATTCCTAATTAAACCTGATCCCTTTTACAGCGTCTCTCTTCTCTTCTCCGTAATGCTCCTTTTCCACCACATCTTCTCGCACGTTTAAAGCGCCCATTTCGTTTAGCTTTTGCCCCTTCTCTCTCTCTCTCTCAGGCGGTGGTGGAGGTGGTAGGAGGCAGCAGCCAGACGGAGGTGAAGGTGCCGTGGAGCCGGTGGGTGGAGACGACCCTCCCTGACCCTCCTGAACCTGACGCCTTCGTTCCTGAGATCTCTCAACAGGTCCTCAGTAGGTGAGGGAGGCACTGTTTGTCACCTTCCGCCAGCTCTTCAACGTCACTCACCAGACGTTCAGCCTCTCCCATCATGTTCTGGTCATCTTCTCCCACCAGGTGTTATTCAACATCTCCGATCAGGGAAATGTTCTTACAGGAGTAAGAAGTCACCTTATTCTTAAAGGAGTCGAAGTTATATCATTCTTACGGGAGTTGAAGTCACCTCATTCTTACAGGAGTCGAAGTTACATCATTCTTACGGGAGTTGAAGTCACCTCATTCGTACAGGAGTCGAAGTCACCTTATTCTTACAAGAGTCGAAGTCACCTCATTCTTACGGGAGTTGAAGCCACCTCCTTCTTACAGGAGTCGAAGTCACCTTATTCTTACAATAGTCGAAGTCACCTCATTCTTACGGGAGTTGAAGTCAACTCATTCTTACAGGCGTCGAAGTCACCTCATTCTTCAACCCGTCCTCGCAAATTCGTGTAGTCAATATTGACTTATTAAATAAGTGCATAGGTGACATAGTTAACATAATAGTTTCCCTTGAAAATCTTCATAGAAAACACCGACCTTACCTAACCTACTTAGTATGTTAAGATAAGCATCTTATTGCTTCGTAATTACAATTATTACCTAACCTATACCTATAATAAGCTAAGTAACAGTTGTAATTACGAAGCTGTAAGATGCTTATTTTAACATACTAAGTGGGTTAGGTAAGGTCGGTGTTTTCTATGAAGCTTTTCAAGGGAAGCTATTATGTTTAGTATGTCACCTATGCAGGTAACTAATAAGTCAATATTGACTATACGAATTTGCGAGGACGGGTTGCATTCTTACAGGAGTTTAATTCACCTCATATAACAGGAGTCACATAAGAGAAACACGTGCAGGAAAATTCATCCTAGTATAGAATGCCCATATTCAGAAGCATAGATGAAAATTGTCTTTTCCATCACCATCATTATCACCACCACCAGCATCACCATCACCACCACCACCACCACCATCACCACCACCACCACCATCACCATCAGTATAATGATACTGACGTCCCCCCCCCCCCCCCCACCACCCAGGCTGGAGGCAGCAGTGAAGGAGACGGCCACAGTGGACATCTTGAACGACGACTGGGGCCAGCTGGGCCAGGTGGACCGCTCCGCTGCCCTCATCCTCAAGCCCTTCACCCTGCCCGGCAAGGTTCCTCCTGCCTCCTACCCCAAGGGTAAGTGTGCTCACCCTGCCCGGCAAGGTTCCTCCTGCCTCCTACCCCAAGGGTAAGTGTGCTCACCCTGCCCGGCAAGGTTCCTCCTGCCTCCTACCCCAAGGGTAAGTGTGCTCACCCTGCCCGGCAAGGTTCCTCCTGCCTCCTACCCCAAGGGTAAGTGTGCTCACCCTGCCCGGCAAGGTTCCTCCTACCCCAAGGGTAAGTGTGCTCACCCTGCCCGGCAAGGTTCCTCCTGCCTCCTACCCCAAGGGTAAGTGTGCTCACCCTGCCCGGCAAGGTTCCTCCTACCCCAAGGGTAAGTGTGCTCACCCTGCCCGGCAAGGTTCCTCCTGCCTCCTACCCCAAGGGTAAGTGTGCTCACCCTGCCCGGCAAGGTTCCTCCTACCCCAAGGGTAAGTGTGCTCACCCTGCCCGGCAAGGTTCCTCCTGCCTCCTACCCCAAGGGTAAGTGTGCTCACCCTGCCCGGCAAGGCTCCTCCTACCCCAAGGGTAAGTGTGCTCACCCTGCCCGGCAAGGCTCCTCCTACCCCAAGGGTAAGTGTGCTCACCCTGCCCGGCAAGGCTCCTCCTACCCCAAGGGTAAGTGTGCTCACCCTGCCCGGCAAGGTTCCTCCTACCCCAAGGGTAAGTGTGCTCACCCTGCCCGGCAAGGCTCCTCCTACCCCAAGGGTCAGTGTGCTCACCCTGCCCGGCAAGGCTCCTCCTACCCCAAGGGTAAGTGTGCTCACCCTACCCGGCAAGGCTCCTCCTACCCGAAGGGTAAGTGTGCTCACCCTGCCCGGCAAGGCTCCTCCTACCGCAAGGGTAAGTGTGCTCACCCTGCCCGGCAAGGCTTCCGACCATCAATACTCAGAATAGACCTAAAACGTTGATAAAGCGAGAGGGGCTATTCAGTAAATTCAATTTTAATAATAAAAGGATAGACTGGGAGATAATAAACAGGGAACTTACAAACATTCCATGGGAAACTGTTTTAAGTAATACAAGTCCTACAGAAGGAATAGAAAAACTGACTGCGGAAGCGTATCAAGTCTGTCTGAAACATGTTCCCTTGAGGAAAGCCAGAAAGAGATCTAACGTAGAAAGAGAACGCAGACGACAGTATAAACGCAGGAAAAAAATAACAGAACTGCTTATGCAGACACGAATTTCCCGTCAAAGAAGGAATAATTTAAATAGGGAGATTGAAGAAATCGAGCGGAAATTGAAACACTCATTTGAAACTGAAGAAAGGCAGTTAGAACAGAAAGCAATTCAGGAAATAAAGAAAAATCCAAAATATTTCTTCTCATATGCGTAATCAAAAGCAAAAACCACTGCCAGTATTGGACCTATTCGTACAAGTGAAGGTTCATACACGGAGGATGACAAAGAAATTAGTGAAATCCTAAAAAAGCAGTATGAGGACATGTTTAGCACTCCAATAAACAACATGAAAGTAGAAGATCTAGACAATTTCTTTATGCGGGATATCCAAATCCCTGTAAATATAACTGATATCAACACGAGCGCACTAAATTTTGAAAGAGAAATTGAAAACATGCCCATGCACTCGGCCCCAGGTCCTGACTCATGGAATTCAATATTTATAAAGAAATGCAAAGTGCCGGTAGCACGGGCACTCAGTATAGTGTGGAGGAAGAGCTTGGACACGGGGAAGATACCAGATGCGCTTAAAGTAGCAGACATAGCCCCTCTACACAAGGGAGGGAGCAAAGCATTGGCAAAGAATTATAGACCAGTTGCACTAACATCGCACATCATAAAAGTATTTGAGAGAGTGATTAGGAGTCAGGTCACCAATTTCATGGAGACCAATGACCTTCACAACCCAGGCCAACATGGATTTCGAGCGGGAAGATCGTGCCTCTCACAGCTACTTGAGCACTACGACAAAGTCACTGAGGCATTAGAAGAAAAACAGAATGCTGATGTGATATACACGGACTTCGCAAAGGCTTTCGATAAATGTGACCATGGCGTGATAGCACACAAAATGAAGTCAATGGGAATAACCGGTAAAGTAGGACGCTGGATACTCAGTTTTCTGTCAAACAGGACTCAGCGAGTAACGGTCAACCATATAAAATCTAGTCCAAGTGCAGTTAAAAGCTCTGTACCTCAGGGTACAGTCCTTGCACCGCTGCTTTTCCTTATTCTCATATCAGATATAGACAAAAATACAAGTCACAGCTTCGTATCATCCTTTGCAGACGACACAAAAATCAGTATGAAAATTACCTCGGCTGAAGACATTGAAAAACTTCAAGCTGATATTAATAAAGTTTTCGACTGGGCATCAGAAAATAACATGATGTTTAACAGTGATAAATTCCAGGTACTCAGGTACGGTAAAAATGAGGACCTTAAACATAATACAGAGTACAAAACACAATCAAATGTACCCATAGTAGGAAAACAGCATGTAAAGGATTTGGGAATAATAATGTCTGACGACCTAACGTTTAAGGAGCATAACCAAGCAAATATTGCGACAGCCAGAAAAATGATAGGATGGATTACGAGAACTTTCAAATCCAGGGATCCCATCACAATGGTTGTACTCTTCAAGTCACTTGTGTTGTCCCGTCTTGAGTACTGCTCAGTACTCACTTCCCCCTTCAGAGCAGGAGAGATTGCTGAAATAGAGGGAATACAGAGAACATATACGGCACACATAGACGAGGTAAAGCACCTAAATTATTGGGATCGTCTCAAAGCTCTCCAAATGTACTCACTAGAAAGAAGACGAGAGAGATATCAAATAATATACACATGGAAGATACTGGAGGGCCAAGTACCAAATCTGCACAGTAAAATAACGACGTACTGGAGTGAACGATATGGAAGAAAATGCAGAATAGAACCAGTGAAGAGCAGAGGTGCCATAGGCACAATCAGAGAACACTGTATAAACATCAGAGGTCCGCGGTTGTTCAACGTCCTCCCAGCAAGCATAAGAAATATTGCCGGAACAACAGTGGACATCTTCAAGAGGAAACTAGATTTATTCCTCCAAGGAGTGGCGGACCAACCGGGCTGTGGTGGGTATGTGGGCCTGCGGGCCGCTCCAAGCAACAGCCTAATGGACCAAACTCTCACAAGTCAAGCCTGGCCTCGGGCCGGGCTTGGGGAGTAGAAGAACTCCCAGAACCCCATCAACCAGGTATCAACAAGGCTCCTCCTACCCGAAGGGTAAGTGTACTCACCCTGCCCGGCAAGGTTCCTCCTACCCGAAGGGTAAGTGTACTCACCCTGCCCGGCAAGGCTCCTCCTACCCCAAGGGTAAGTGTGCTCACCCTGCCCGGCAAGGTTCCTCCTACCCCAAGGGTAAGTGTGCTCACCCTGCCCGGCAAGGTTCCTCCTACCCCAAGGGTAAGTGTGCTCACCCTGCCCGGCAAGGTTCCTCCTACCCCAAGGGTAAGTGTGCTCACCCTACCCGGCAAGATTCCTTCTACCCCAAGGGTAAGTGTGCTCACCCTGCCCGGCAAGGTTCCTCCTACCCCAAGGGTAAGTGTGCTCACCCTACCCTACAAGAGCACTCACCCTGCAGCAAGTGTGTTAGCACAGGTTGCTGGACCTCCTGAGAGTATGATCTCTCACCCTTCACACTAACGGCTGAGTTTGTTAATAATTAATACAACATCAAACACTTCAAAACATTCATTAATTGTCTTTACGCATGAATTAAAAGAAGAAAAAGAGATTAGTCACTCCGTAGCCTCATAAAATACGAATAATCGCCCTCGCAAATTATAATCAACAACGAAAATCATCAAGCTTCGTAATCTCGCGCTCTCGTTGCTGTATTAATCGTTGCTAATCACCAATAAATTCAGCTGATCACTCATAAGTGTCAACGAGTTAATTAATTGGTTCAATACTATGCAAAAATAAAATAATTACTAGGCTGCTATTTTTTAAATTACGTCTTACTGATGAAATCAATGAACCTCTCGCGCCACTTTATACACCATAGTTTAGACATGAATAATGTAGAGCTGTAACAGAGAATGTCTGCTTGGCTCTCCAGAGTTGGAGAGCAGACGCGTGAGGCTACAGCCTCACACTCTAGCCCCTCATGAAGCATGCTGGGTGTAGAAATGTTATAGACCAGGTGGGGTCAGCCCCAGTGCCACACTTTTAGAAATATCGGCATCTAACCCCCTTCTCCTCCTGGTGCGGTTTTCATGAAGTTATATCAGAAATGTTGGTTTTATTGTCTGTAGACCTAATGAGCAGTTTCATTGCACTAGATTTAGTGAGAGCTGTGTTGAGCGAGAGGAGTGGGAGAATGGTGGAGAGAGAGGGAGAGAGAGGAGAGAAGAGCAGAGAGGTGAGAACGAGAGAGGGGGGAGGGAAGTTGGGGGAGATGGGAAGAGAGAAGGGATATTGGGGAAGAAAAGAAGAAGAGACGGAAAGAGAGATGAGGGGAACGGGAGAGACGAGAGGGGAAAGGGTAAGGGAAAGATGAACCTGTGTACCTCTTCTAGTGCACTATACGCTAATGATTAGACCTTAATATTTTATATATATGTATATATATATATATATATATATATAATATATATATATATATATATATATATATTGACAGAAAAAGAAAAATGTATGTAGTGTACGGCAGTCCTTCCAATGGTTGGTGTCAATGCCAATCACATTTACAAAAAAAAAAAAAGAGAAAAAAAAGTTGACTGAGTGGCTGTTGCCTCCTGTGCTCAAGTAAAAGGAAAAAACCTGCAAAACAAATCGTATGAACAATGAAACTTTAATTAACTTGAAAACAAATATGAACAAAGATAATCCCTTGGCTATGTACAGTGCTAATTAAACAAAATTACAGTCAAAAAATAATATAAAATAAAATATGGTTATGGTACTCTACAATGAACAAGACAAAAAATGAATTAAAGGTGCTGAGAATATTGGCTGGCTGAAAACTTCCACTATTACACCGAGCGTATACTAGATAGATGTATCAGCCTTGAGAGCACAGAATATTCTAAATCCAATGGCTCGTGCACGCTTAGTCATCGGCTATGCAGATAGCGCTGAAATCGAATGGAGTCGCCAATTCACCAATGGGAAGCGTGCTGGCTGGAAGTGGTAGTTGGTGATCGACGAAGGTGGAGTGGCGACAGCGAAGAGGGGGAGGTGGAGAGCTTGTGTAGGGTACGTATACCCCCTGTAGAAACGTATTCTACTAAATATGTGCTACTCTTGATTGTGGTATCTAGATGTTGTAGATGTACTGAAGTAACATGATGAAGAAAGAGCAGACCAAATCTCTATTGAAAGAGATTGTNAACAGACGGTCCCTTGTACAACAGACGGCCCCTTGTACAACAGACTGTCCCTTGTACAACAGACGGCCCTTGTACAACAGACGGTCCTTGTACAACAGACGGCCTTGTACAACAGACGTCCCTTGTACAACAGACGGTCCCCTGTACAACAGACGGTCCCTTGTACAACAGACGGCCTTGTACAACAGACGGCCCCTTGTACAACAGACGGTCCCTTGTACAACAGACGGCCCCTTGTACAACAGACGGTCCCTTGTACAACAGACTGTCCTTGTACAACAGACGGCCCCTTGTACAACAGACGGCCCCTTGTACAACAGACTGTCCCTTGTACAACAGACGGCCCTTGTACAACAGACGGCCCTTGTACAACAGACGGGCCCTTGTACAACAGACGGTCCCTTGTACAACAGACGGCCCTTGTACAACAGACGGCCCTTGTACAACAGACTGTCCCTTGTACAACAGACGGCCCCTTGTACAACAGACTGTCCCTTGTACAACAGACTGTCCCTTGTACAACAGACGGCCCCTTGTACAACAGACGGCCCTTGTACAACAGACGGCCCCTTGTACAACAGACGGTCCCTTGTACAACAGACGGCCCCTTGTACAACAGACGGTCCCTGTACAACAGACGGTCCCTTGTACAACAGACGGTCCCTTGTACAACAGACGGTCCCTTGTACAACAGACGGCCCCTTGTACAACAGACGGCCCTTGTACAACAGACGGGCCCTTGTACAACAGACGGTCCTTGTACAACAGACTGTCCCTTGTACAACAGACGGCCTTGTACAACAGACGGCCCTTGTACAACAGACTGTCCCTTGTACAACAGACGGGCCCTTGTACAACAGACGGTCCTTGTACAACAGACGGTCCCTGTACAACAGACGGTCCCTTGTACAACAGACTGTCCCTTGTACACAGACGGTCCCTTGTACAACAGACGGTCCTTGTACAACAGACTGTCCCTTGTACAACAGACTGTCCCTTGTACAACAGACGGTCCCTTGTACAACAGACGGTCCCTTGTACAACAGACGGCCTTGTACAACAGACTGTCCCTTGTACAACAGACGGTCCCTTGTACAACAGACGGTCCCCTTGTACAACAGACTGTCCTTGTACAACAGACGGCCCTTGTACAACAGACGGTCCCTTGTACAACAGACGGCCCCTTGTACAACAGACGGTCCCTTGTACAACAGACTGTCCCTTGTACAACAGACGGCCCCTTGTACAACAGACGGCCCTTGTACAACAGACTGTCCCTTGTACAACAGACGGCCCCTTGTACAACAGACGGCCCTTGTACAACAGACGGCCCCTTGTACAACAGACGGTCCCTTGTACAACAGACTGTCCCTTGTACAACAGACGGCCCCTTGTACAAACAGGTCCCTTGTACAACAGACGGCCCTTGTACAACAGACTGTCCCTTGTACAACAGACTGTCCCTTGTACAACAGACTGTCCCCTTGTACAACAGACGGCCCTTGTACAACAGACGGCCCTTGTACAACAGACGGTCCCCATTGTACAACAGACGGCCCCTTGTACAACAGACGGTCCCTTGTACAACAGACGGTCCCTTGTACAACAGACGGTCCTTGTACAACAGACGGGCCTTGTACAACAGACGGCCCTTGTACAACAGACGGGCCCTTGTACAACAGACGGCCCTTGTACAACAGACGTCCCTTGTACAACAGACTGTCCCTTGTACAACAGACGGCCCTTGTACAACAGACGGCCTTGTACAACAGACGCCCCTTGTACAACAGACGGCCCCTGTACAACAGACGGCCCTTGTACAACAGACGGTCCCTTGTACAACAGACGGTCCCTTGTACAACAGACTGTCCCTTGTACAACAGACGGGCCCTTGTACAACAGACGGCCCTTGTACAACAGACTGTCCCTTGTACAACAGACGGGCCCTTGTACAACAGACGGCCCTTGTACAACAGACTGTCCCTTGTACAACAGACGGGCCCTGTACAACAGACTGTCCTTGTACAACAGACGGGCCCTTGTACAACAGACGGCCCCTTGTACAACAGACGGTCCCTTGTACAACAGACGGCCCTTGTACAACAGACGGCCCTTGTACAACAGACGGTCCCTTGTACAACAGACGGTCCCCTTGTACAACAGACTGTCCCTTGTACAACAGACTGTCCCTTGTACAACAGACGGGCCCTTGTACAACAGACGGTCCCTTGTACAACAGACGGTCCCTTGTACAACAGACGGCCCTTGTACAACAGACGGTCCCTTGTACAACAGACTGTCCCTTGTACAACAGACGGCCCCTTGTACAACAGACGGTCCCTTGTACAACAGACTGTCCCTTGTACAACAGACGGTCCCTTGTACAACAGACGGTCCCCTTGTACAACAGACGGCCCTTGTACAACAGACGGTCCCTTGTACAACAGACGGTCCCTTGTACAACAGACGGTCCCTTGTACAACAGACGGTCCCCTTGTACAACAGACGGCCCCTTGTACAACAGACTGTCCCTTGTACAACAGACTGTCCCTTGTACAACAGACTGTCCCTTGTACAACAGACTGTCCTTGTACAACAGACGGCCCCTTGTACAACAGACGGTCCCTTGTACAACAGACTGTCCCTTGTACAACAGACGGTCCCTTGTACAACAGACTGTCCCTTGTACAACAGACGGTCCCTTGTACAACAGACGGTCCCTTGTACAACAGACGGTCCCTTGTACAACAGACGGTCCCTTGTACAACAGACGGCCCCTTGTACAACAGACGGCCCTTGTACAACAGACGGCCCTTGTACAACAGACGGCCCCTTGTACAACAGACTGTCCCTTGTACAACAGACGGCCCTTGTACAACAGACTGTCCCTTGTACAACAGACTGTCCCTTGTACAACAGACGGCCCCTTGTACAACAGACGGTCCCTTGTACAACAGACTGTCCCTTGTACAACAGACGGTCCCTTGTACAACAGACGGCCCTTGTACAACAGACTGTCCTTGTACAACAGACGGTCCCTTGTACAACAGACGGCCCCTTGTACAACAGACGGTCCCTTGTACAACAGACGGTCCCTTGTACAACAGACTGTCCCTTGTACAACAGACTGTCCCTTGTACAACAGACGGTCCCTTGTACAACAGACGGTCCCTTGTACAACAGACGGCCCTTGTACAACAGACTGTCCCTTGTACAACAGACGGTCCCTTGTACAACAGACGGTCCCCTTGTACAACAGACTGTCCCTTGTACAACAGACGGCCCTTGTACAACAGACGGTCCCTTGTACAACAGACGGCCCTTGTACAACAGACGGTCCCTTGTACAACAGACTGTCCCTTGTACAACAGACGGCCCTTGTACAACAGACGGGCCCTTGTACAACAGACTGTCCCTTGTACAACAGACGGCCCCTTGTACAACAGACGGCCCCTTGTACAACAGACGGCCCCTTGTACAACAGACGGTCCCTTGTACAACAGACTGTCCCTTGTACAACAGACGGCCCCTTGTACAACAGACTGTCCCCTTGTACAACAGACGGCCCCTTGTACAACAGACTGTCCCTTGTACAACAGACTGTCCCTTGTACAACAGACTGTCCCTTGTACAACAGACGGCCCCTTGTACAACAGACGGCCCCTTGTACAACAGACGGTCCCCTTGTACAACAGACGGCCCTTGTACAACAGACGGTCCCTTGTACAACAGACGGTCCCTTGTACAACAGACGGTCCCTTGTACAACAGACGGCCCTTGTACAACAGACGGCCCCTTGTACAACAGACGGGCCCTTGTACAACAGACGGGCCCTTGTACAACAGACGTCCCTTGTACAACAGACTGTCCCTTGTACAACAGACGGCCCTTGTACAACAGACGGGCCCTTGTACAACAGACGGCCCCTTGTACAACAGACGGCCCCTTGTACAACAGACGGCCCCTTGTACAACAGACGGTCCCTTGTACAACAGACGGTCCCTTGTACAACAGACGGTCCCTTGTACAACAGACGGTCCCTTGTACAACAGACGGTCCTTGTACAACAGACGGCCCCTTGTACAACAGACTGTCCCTTGTACAACAGACTGTCCCTTGTACAACAGACTGTCCCTTGTACAACAGACGGTCCCTTGTACAACAGACTGTCCCTTGTACAACAGACTGTCCCTTGTACAACAGACTGTCCCTTGTACAACAGACGGTCCCTTGTACAACAGACGGGCCCTTGTACAACAGACTGTCCCTTGTACAACAGACGGTCCTTGTACAACAGACGGTCCCTTGTACAACAGACTGTCCCTTGTACAACAGACGGTCCCTTGTACAACAGACGGTCCCTTGTACAACAGACTGTCCCTTGTACAACAGACTGTCCCTTGTACAACAGACGGTCCCCTGTACAACAGACGGTCCCTTGTACAACAGACTGTCCCTTGTACAACAGACGGCCCTTGTACAACAGACGGTCCCTTGTACAACAGACGGCCCCTTGTACAACAGACGGTCCCTTGTACAACAGACTGTCCCTTGTACAACAGACGGCCCCTTGTACAACAGACGGGCCCTTGTACAACAGACTGCCCTTGTACAACAGACGGCCCTTGTACAACAGACGGCCCCTTGTACAACAGACGCCCCTTGTACAACAGACGGTCCCTTGTACAACAGACTGTCCCTTGTACAACAGACGGCCCCTTGTACAACAGACTGTCCCTTGTACAACAGACGGCCCTTGTACAACAGACTGTCCCTTGTACAACAGACTGTCCCTTGTACAACAGACTGTCCCTTGTACAACAGACGGCCCCTTGTACAACAGACGGCCCCTTGTACAACAGACGGTCCCTTGTACAACAGACGGCCCTTGTACAACAGACGGTCCCTTGTACAACAGACGGTCCCTTGTACAACAGACGGTCCCTTGTACAACAGACGGGCCCTTGTACAACAGACGGCCCTTGTACAACAGACGGGCCCTTGTACAACAGACGGGCCCTTGTACAACAGACGTCCCTTGTACAACAGACTGTCCCTTGTACAACAGACGGCCCTTGTACAACAGACGGGCCCTTGTACAACAGACTGTCCCTTGTACAACAGACGGGCCCTTGTACAACAGACTGTCCCTTGTACAACAGACGGTCCCTTGTACAACAGACGGCCCTTGTACAACAGACTGTCCCTTGTACAACAGACGGTCCCTTGTACAACAGACGGTCCCTTGTACAACAGACTGTCCCTTGTACAACAGACTGTCCCTTGTACAACAGACGGTCCCTTGTACAACAGACGGTCCCTTGTACAACAGACGGCCCTTGTACAACAGACTGTCCCTTGTACAACAGACGGTCCCTTGTACAACAGACGGTCCCCTTGTACAACAGACTGTCCCTTGTACAACAGACGGCCCTTGTACAACAGACGGTCCTTGTACAACAGACGGCCCTTGTACAACAGACGGTCCCTTGTACAACAGACTGTCCTTGTACAACAGACGCCCCTTGTACAACAGACGGCCCTTGTACAACAGACTGTCCCTTGTACAACAGACGGCCCTTGTACAACAGACGGCCCCTTGTACAACAGACGGCCCCTTGTACAACAGACGGTCCCTTGTACAACAGACGGTCCCTTGTACAACAGACGGCCCTTGTACAACAGACTGTCCCTTGTACAACAGACGGCCCCTTGTACAACAGACTGTCCCTTGTACAACAGACTGTCCCTTGTACAACAGACTGTCCCTTGTACAACAGACGGCCCCTTGTACAACAGACGGCCCTTGTACAACAGACGGTCCCCTTGTACAACAGACGGCCCCTTGTACAACAGACGGTCCCTTGTACAACAGACGGTCCCTTGTACAACAGACGGTCCCTTGTACAACAGACGGCCCTTGTACAACAGACGGCCCCTTGTACAACAGACGGGCCCTTGTACAACAGACGGGCCCTTGTACAACAGACGTCCCTTGTACAACAGACTGTCCCTTGTACAACAGACGGTCCTTGTACAACAGACGGGCCCTTGTACAACAGACGGCCCCTTGTACAACAGACGGCCCCTTGTACAACAGACGGCCCTTGTACAACAGACGGTCCCTTGTACAACAGACGGTCCCTTGTACAACAGACTGTCCCTTGTACAACAGACGGCCCTTGTACAACAGACGGCCCCTTGTACAACAGACTGTCCCTTGTACAACAGACGGGCCCTTGTACAACAGACAGCCCCTTGTACAACAGACTGTCCCTTGTACAACAGACGGGCCTTGTACAACAGACAGCCCTTGTACAACAGACGGGCCCTTGTACAACAGACGGCCCCTTGTACAACAGACGGCCCCTTGTACAACAGACGGCC
>WNGS01167690.1:28576-46243 GCA_020271785.1 Procambarus virginalis | reverse complement strand
AGAGATTAAAGCCCTTGCAGGTCCTTGTTGGTGTTCAATCATGGAATTAACGTGGACTTGCTAGAATGTTTTATGTATCATTATACGCTCTGTGATTGACTACAATGCTCTACATCTCACACTGTAACTGACAAAGAGTTGAAATCTCTTGAAACCTTGCAAAATGAAGCTATGCGTCTCATCCTTGGGGCTCCAAAGTCCACGAGAATAGTTAATATGAGAGCAGAGTTAAAATACCTACCATAATTGAGAGAATTTTGTCTATTAGCACAGTTTTCGGCGTGAAGGCATTGAGTAGATCTAGGCAACACATGAAGTTTCAAGCTAAACTTTCTAATATGCTGCACTCACCTGAGGTCTATAGAAGAAGAACGAAATCTGATTATGTATTTTGGTTCTACAAGGTAGCCAACTCCATCAAAATATTAAATATGTACCCAACTCAACTAATGATTAATCAACCAATTACTCCATGGGATAACTGGGATCTATCAGTTGATTTTGTAAATGCGCCCAAGAAAGATAGTGTGCACTCTACATTATTAAAACAGTTAACACTGAAAAGCATCACTGAAAGTACTCAGAGTATGGGTAACGATGTGTATCAGTGCTATACCGACGGCTCTGTAGAAGAGGGTGGACGATGTACCGGATGTGCTTGTAATATATTTGAACAATCTTCTCTCGTACATACAGCAATGAAGCGCGTCAATGACTGGGCAAGTACAACTCAAACCGAACTTGCAGGCATATACCTTGCCACTGAATTTTTAAAAGACAAAGGCAGTGGACTTATATACTGTGACTCGCAGAGTGCACTCCTGGCATTGAACGCACATAGTAGTGACACCCAGAAAATAGTCAGTGATATTCGAATGAATGAATGTTTTAGCTGCTAAAGAAAACAGATTTGAAATTAAATTCCTGTGGATACCATCACATGTTGGCAGCTCAAGGCATGACACTGTTGATATGCTTGCAAAGACAGCCTGTAGAAAACCAGTGGTAGAAATTGATATGGGTATTTCATTAGCAGTGACAAAGAGAATACTTAAACAAATATCTAATGAAGATCTCACCGACCTAACAAATTCACAAAGACCTGAAAGTTGTAGCATTAAATATTATGATAGATATCGTGAGGAGCATTCACATATGGGACTAATAGAACAAGAACCCGGCAATGTGATGTTATAGTGGCCAGAATACGCCTGGGATATAGACGTATCTGGCAGCTTTCTCAAAACCCAAATTTCGAGTACACAATGTGTCAACTTTGTGAAAGAGAAAACATGCACTCTCTTGAACATTATATTGTAGAATGTCCCATACTGGCTGACTTTCGCCCTCCTGGGCTAAGGTATGCTGAACTCTGTAATTACTATATGAGTACTGGAACACTTGATATATTGGACTTGTATCCAAGATTGACCATGTAATAGATTAATTATACAATGTATATGATGTAACTATATAACCTGAGCTTGTAAAAGCACTTTAATCACCTTCAGTGATTAAGTGCTTAATTGCACACTAGTTTCTTTATCAGCTATCTCCCTGTCAGAGTAAATGAGACAAATGTCTGTGAATGCATGTGGTGTGTATATATGTATATGTGTGTGTATATATTTATATGTGTGTGTGTATGTATATGTATGGGAATAAAGTATATATGGAAGCTGATCAGAATTACATTTCACCTTTGTAAATGTACATTAATGACACTATGTAAAAGACACATCGAACACTTTATGTAAAGCATACGTAAATCTGTGTATCTATATATTTACGTATATAGGTTAGCTTAGCATTTTAAAAGCACCGACTCACCTTCAGTGGTTGATTGTTCAATAAACCCTTGAACTATATGTTTAACACATCTCTAACCCTGTCCATGGAGGACAGAAGAAATGTATATATGCTGGTTAGCATTGTAAATGTGTGGCCACGTCTGTGGTAGAAAATAATAATAATAATAATAATAATAAAATCAGTGAGTGGTATTACATCCAGATTATCTTCTTGTGCTCTTTTCCCAAGTTCCTTTGCTTTATTTGTAACGCCATCTATGTTTGAGTGCATTACTTTGAAGCTCTTCAGCGAGGGATATGCCATGGAGGGCCTGTGACGGGGGCCTTGTGTCTGCGCGTGCGTGCGTGCGTCTCTCTCTCTCTCTCTCTCTCTCTCTCTCTCTCTCTCTCTCTCTGAGTGCGTGTGTACCTCTGTGTGCATGTGTCTGTTAGTGTTTATGTATAAGTCTGCCTGCTAACCTGCCTGGAAGGTGAGGCGAGAGACCACCCCAGCCTTCTTGTGGACAACATTACATATTAACGCAGGGCAACAATGTTGCTACTTCCGGCCACAAGCAATTTTTGCTGACTCTGTGGTGGTTGTGGGTCGTGGTAGTTATGAATGGTGGATTGTAGGTAGTGGTAGTTATGTATGGTGGGGTGGAGGTGGAATTTGTATAGTGGGTTCTAAGGGGTGATGGGTTTTATATGGTGAACAGAAGGTGATGGTGGGTTGTTGGTTGGTTATATATATATGGAGGTTGCAGGTGGTTATAAGGAGGGTTTTATTTCATTTATTATTATTTTCTTTGGTAAGTGGGTGGGTTATATATTCAGGTTGTAGGTGGTGGTTATATATAGTGGATTGCAAGTGGTGGGTACATATAGTTGGTGGCGGGTGTCGATGGTGGGTGGTGGTGGATGTGAGTGGGTGGTGGGTGTGGTGACAACATAGCGCGTCCTCCACGACTGACAACATGGCGCGTCCTCCACGACTGACAACATGGCGCGTCCTCCACGACTGACAACATGGCGCGTCCTCCACGACTGACAACATAGCGCGTCCTCCACGACTGACAACATGGCGCGTCCTCCACGACTGACAACATAGCGCGTCCTCCACGACTGACAACATGGCGCGTCCTCCACGACTGACAACATGGCGCGTCCTCCACGACTGACAACATAGCGCGTCCTCCACGACTGACAACATGGCGCGTCCTCCACGACTGACAACATGGCGCGTCCTCCACGACTGACAACATGGCGCGTCCTCCACGACTGACAACATGGCGCGTCCTCCACGACTGACAACATGGCGCGTCCTCCACGACTGACAACATGGCGCGTCCTCCACGACTGACAACATAGCGCGTCCTCCACGACTGACAACATAGCGCGTCCTCCACGACTGACAACATGGCGCGTCCTCCACGACTGACAACACGACGCGTCCTCTCCACCAAACACCGGAAAGCAATCTACGACAAATTATAACGAACAACCTACAAAAAAGGTCGTATGACCTTGCTTCTCTAGGTTGCTTGTTCAATGTCCCTCCTCGACCCTAATTAAATAGCAATTAGAGCTGTTAATCACGTAATTACCGTCCACAGGGTGCTTGTTAAGAGTTGTTAGCGCTGCTGCCCTCCCTGTGTTCTTGGGGTGTTTAACAAGGTATAAATTAACTATTTAGTGATCGCTGCATGACTACACCACTGTTGGTAACCCTTATGGACAGCTGTACATAAGGGTGACATTTGTCCTCATCCAGGATATGAAGACTGATGGTATAACTGTTCTTTAGAAACACGTTCTCAAGCATGCGCACATGCGCGCGCGCATACATTGTGCAACGAATTCTGTAACGAGGAGTAAGAGGGGGGGGGGGACTCGCGGCTGACTGAAGAGCTATAAGAGTCGTATTCCTAAGGGGCTGGGTTCGATTCCCAGCCGAGGCAGAAACAAATTAGTTTCTCCCTGATACCCCTTGTTCACCTTGCAGTAAATAGGTACCTGGGAGTTAGACAGCTGCTACGGGCTGCTTCCTGGGTGTGTGTGTGTTAGAGAGAAATATATGTAGCACTATAATAAGAGGGAAAATTGACTAGAAAGGCGGGGTCCAAGAGCTAACAGCTCGATTCTGCAGACATAAATAGTAAATAACACACACCGAGGGGTGACAGGGAGACTTCTGACATGGATGTAAAATTGACAGACAGATGAGGGCAGTAATCAGAGACAATGTATCTGACTGGAGGAGTGTTACTACGGAGTACCACAGGGCTCAGTTCTTGCACCCGTAATGTTCATCGTCTACATAAACCATCTACCAGAAGGAGTACACAATTATATAAACATGTTTATGGATGATGCTAAGATACTGGGGAAGATAGGAGAGACATACGATTGTAATGTCCTTGAAATAGATGTAGATAAAATAAGTACTTGGAGCGTCAAGAGGCAAATGGAATTCAATGTGAATAAATGCCATGTTATGGAATGTGGAATCGGACAAAATAGACCACACACAATTATAAATTATGTGGAACGTAATTACAGAACTCTAATAAAGAAGGAGACCTAAGATTGGTTTTGGATAGTAAGCTGTCGCCAGAGGAACACATAAGGAACATTGTGAGGAGCGTATGCGTCGCTTTTTATTATATGGATGGTGAAATACTCAAGAAACTGTTCATGACTTTTGTGAGACCAAAATTGGAATATGCAACAGTTGTATGGTGACCAACTCTCAACAAGCATGTAAATAAACAGGAAAAGGTGCAACGACATGCTACAAAATGGCTTCCGGAACTGAAAAACAAGCGTTACGAGGAGAGACTAGAGGCATTACACATGATCAACATTTACAAAATACTAACAGGAATCGACCAAATTGACAAAGAGGAATTCCTGAAACCAGCAACTTTACGAACAAGAGGACACAGATTCAAGCTAAGAAAATAGAGGTGCCGAAAAAATATTAGAGAATTTTCTTTTGCAGAGTGGTAGACGGTTGAAACAAACTTAGTGAGGTGGTGGAGGCCAAAATCGTTAGTAGTTTCAAAGTTTTATAAAAACAAAGATTACTGGGAAAACGGGACACCACGAGCGTAGCTCTCATCCTGTAACTACACGTAGGTAATTACACACACACACACACACACACACACACACACACACACACACACACACACACACACACACACACACACACATACTGTAATTTATAGCATTCTACCCTTCCTTAAGCTATGCTCGTTCAAGGTGCAGCCGACCTCAAAGCAACATTCAGCTATTTTAACGAACTACGCAATCAAAATCGGTATTTCCTCAAATATAAATATTATTGTGGACTTTTACTTCAGCCTGACTTCAATCGCGTGCGACGTCACCACTTTGCAATGGTTGACAGTTTCAACAATACAAGTTTGTGTTTAGCTTAGACGAGACCCAGGGTACACTAGGCCCAGTAAGGGTCCAGACCCAGGGTACACTAGGTCCAGTAAGGGTCCAGACCCAGGGTACACTAGATCCAGTAAGGGTCCAGACCCAGGGCACACTAGGTCCAGTAAGGGTCCAGACCCAGGGTACAATAGGTCCAGTAAGGGTCCAGACCCAGGGTACACTAGGTCCAGTAAGGGTCCAGACCCAGGGCACAATAGGTCCAGTAAGGGTCCAGACCCAGGGTACACTAGGTCCAGTAAGGGTCCAGACCCAGGGCACACTAGGTCCAGTAAGGGTCCAGACCCAGGGCACACTAGGTCCAGTAAGGGTCCAGACCCAGGGCACAATAGGTCCAGTAAGGGTCCAGACCCAGGGTACACAGGTCCAGTAAGGGTCCAGACCCAGGGCACAATAGGTCCAGTAAGGGTCCAGACCCAGGGTACACTAGGTCCAGTAAGGGTCCAGACCCAGGGTACAATAGGTCCAGTAAGGGTCCAGACCCAGGGCACAATAGGTCCAGTAAGGGTCCAGACCCAGGGCACAATAGGTCCAGTAAGGGTCCAGACCCAGGGCACAATAGGTCCAGTAAGGGTCCAGACCCAGGGTACACAGGTCCAGTAAGGGTCCAGACCCAGGGCACAATAGGTCCAGTAAGGGTCCAGACCCAGGGTACACTAGGTCCAGTAAGGGTCCAGACCCAGGGCACAATAGGTCCAGTAAGGGTCCAGACCCAGGGTACACTAGGTCCAGTAAGGGTCCAGACCTAGGGCACAATAGGTCCAGTAAGGGTCCAGACCTAGGGCACAATAGGTCCAGTAAGGGTCCAGACCTAGGGCACAATAGGTCCAGTAAGGGTCCACCTGCGGGGCAACCCTCACTGACAGGTTCCACCTCTTCCGGAATCACTTTAGTCGTGGGAGACAAATCAATGCAAGAAAGACATTCTTCAGGACCTCCCGATGGGTCCTCATCAACATTGACTGAAGGCCTATTGATGTCAAAGCTTGGATCTACCTGTGCTGAAGGCTCTTTAGTTAAGTGGCGGTATTTGTAAAGGGGTTAATGCAAAACCTATAATAAAACTGTTTATTTGCATAACTGGCATACTAATACATAGGGTGCTTACGTTACTCTATGGCGTCGTCAGCTAATATCGCACACACTGGGATGCCTCAATTGATCGATCATAGGGTTTACTTGGCCAATCCTGTCCTATCACTTTCTAGACAACCAATCACGACGTGGCTTTCCTAACACTGCTGGTTACAAAAGACACACAGGAGTTCCTTCTACTTACTCGGGTGACTGTAATGGCATGCACACATCATCACAATAATGACCTGTCAAGCTGACACTCAATATAACATACAATATATCTTGATGTGTCTTGTGTCTTTCCTAACACTGCTGGTTACAAAAGAACACACAGGAGTTCCTTCTACTTACTCGGGTGACTGTAATGGCATGCACAATCATCACAATAATGACCTGTCAAGCTGACCTCAATATAACATACAATATATCTTGATGTGTCTTGTGTGTCGAATGCACAGTCCCCGCTGACAGTGGAACAATCTTAAACCAGATCTTAAACAATCTTAAACGAGATTAATACCTCACAAAAGAGGGTAGAAATAGCCTAAGCTATTCTATCCTTTTGAGATGTATCTTATTGTCTCAATAAACGGACTTGAACCTCACGAATAATTACTTCTTCACTGTTGATCTGTCTTTAAACTAAGCCTCCACGTGGTGCGGGCGAGTAGCGTGGTGCGGGCGAGTAGCGTGGCAAGGCGAGTAAATCTCTACGTGATCAGCACTCACCACAAAGTTGGGCATTAACACAATAATGAATCAGAGTAACGTACTTACAGTCATGCAGGCCTCACATACTTGCATTCTGACTCATTCGAACAGCTCGCAGGCCTGAACGGCTAGTTCGTCAGGATCGTCGGTCTCATAGAAGTGGTGCTGGTTCTCGCTACAACGACCACATGTCGATGCAAAAGCAGGCAGACATTCGTACGGGAATTGTGCTAGGTGGCGCATGAACCAGACACAGGTGGGCGCGCACTGAGCAGGTCACGTGAAACAACAGGCAGCAGCGGGTCGCAGCGACTGGAAGTGTGTCACAGACAGGTGGCTGTTGGACTGGTTCAAACATGATGCCTCTGGCTCAAGCCAGAAGTCACAGAGTGCCAGCTATAGTCATTCGCTTCTTCTAAACCCCGCTCTGAGGTACTTCACTCTTAGCTTATCTATGGCGGCACTTTGGATTTTACACATTTGCTGAACACCGTTTCAGTATCTTAGTTATTCAGATGACTTAGATATCACACGATGAAGGAAGGCACGTGTTCAGTCCTGTTGCTTCTAGATGTACCCTCCTGTTATCTCTAAAGTCACTATTTAATTTACTAGAATAATTGCACGACGAGGCTTCGGCCGCTTGCAAGAACGTTAGACGAACTGGGCGCTGTATTAACTTTATGGCCTGAGGGCTTTGACGATGTGCTCCTGGTGAGTGGCTGCTAGCCCAAACCTCACGTCTCTTATGGCTGATGTCCTTGACGGGATGACCTAACTCGTGTGAGAAGCACGTACCAGTCAGCTTCCACCCGTTGTCTCTGGAATTGGCCAATCCGCGATCGGTTATTTGCCAGCTTCTAGGTATACTGGGGGTATACCTAGATGGGTATACTAGGTATACTCTCTTCATCGCTCACATGAGATCGAGACATCATGGTTATGTCTCCAATCCTGGGTCGACCGTGGCGTCTGACCTGACGTTCTAATCTCTTCTTCTGCATAATATCACTAAGGGTGGGAGGAAGAAACGTTAGGGATGAGGAACAGTAGAGAGATACACAACAGACGACAGTGAGTGGACGATAAATGAGAAGATGAGGAACGAGAGGGAAGCAACCATACCACTAGGCGAGGGTTTGGTGCACGCTGCTCTGAACTGAACGCAGCAACCATTTACTTACCAATAATTTGGCGTTCGGCCTTCCCTTGTGTCCGGTGTTGTGTGGCCCCCGCCGACACAGTGACCACTACCTCACCAATATCCACTCCTCCAGAGTCTACAGCATGTGAAAAGCTGACGGTCCGGAAATATAGGATATTGGCTAGCCAAACACGTAGCGGTGTGCCAATGGTAGCGTCCACCAGGATAGACCAATGGTAGCGTCCACCAGGATAGACCAATGGTAGCGTCCACCAGGATAGGCAATGGTAGCGTCCACCAGGATAGACCAATGGTAGCGTCCGCCAGGATAGACCAATGGTAGCGTCCGCCGGATAGACCAATGGTAGCGTCCGCTAGGATAGACCAATGTAGCGTCCGCCAGGATAGACCAATGGTAGCGTCCACCAGGATAGACCAATGGTAGCGTCCGCCAGGATAGACCAATGGTAGCGTCCACCAGGATAGACCAATGGTAGCGTCCACCAGGATAACCCAATGGTAGCGTCCACCAGGATAGACCAATAGTAGCGTCCACCAGGATAGACCAATGGTAGCATCCACCAGGATAGACCAATGTTATCGTCCACCAGGATATACCAATGGTAGGATCCACAAAGGCTGTACCAGGATGGACCAATGGTAACGTCTGTTATGATCCAGCATACACCAGTATGACTGGTATACGCAGTGATCATACCTTAATATGATATAATACAGTATAACACTGTATCACCATTATAAACTGATTTTGATACATCATTATGTATATAGGTTCTATATATTACTGTACTATGAGTCTTGTGCATCACTGTCCTATATATTATTATATATCTACTAACATGGTGTCAAGTGAATTAGGCTACTGTTAGTTGATTGATGTTGCTATACTTTGCATTGTGAGGATATATACTCATTGGCAGGGTTATGAGATGATGTTGTGTTAAGAGTATATTGTACTTGTATCATTGTATGACTATATATTGATGAATATTGTTTTAGAGAAGAGTGCTAACGGTTGAGCCGGCCGACTGTGCACATATAGTTCAGAGATTTATTCAACAATCAACCACAGAAGGTGATTTTAGTGCTTTTAAAATTGCTAATCTAACCTACATACATAAATACATAGATACACAGATTTACGTCTGCTCTACATTAAGTGATTGATGTGTCTTTTACATAGTGTCATTACTGTGCATTTACAAAGGTGAAATGTAATTCTGAACAGCTTCCACATATCCTGTATAAACAGACATTATATATATATATATACACATTTATGTCTCTCCTACTCAGAGGGTAAGATAGCCGCTATAGACACTAGTGTGTTATTAAGTACTTAACCACTGAAGGTGATTAAGATGCTTTTACAAGCTCAGGTTATATAGTTACATCACATACATTGTATAATTCATACATTACATGGTCAATCTTGGGTACAAGTCCAATACATCATCAAGTGTTCCAATATTCATAAAGTAGCTACAGAGTTCAGCATACCTCAGCCCAGAAGGGCGAAAGTCAGCCAATATGGGACATTTTACAATACAATGTTCAAGGAAGTGCATGTTTTCTCTTTCACAAAGTTGACACATTGTGTACTCGACATCTGGCAGCTTTTGAGAAAGCTGCCAGATACGTCTATATCCCAGGCGTATTCTGGCCACTATAACATCACATTGCCGGGTTCTTGTTCTATTAATCCCATATGTGAATGTCTCCTCACGATATCTAAATGTTTAATGCTACAACTTTCAGGTCTTTGTGAATTTGTTAGGTCTGTGAGATCTTCATTAGATATTTGTTTAAGCATTCTCTTTGTCACTACTAATGAAACACCCATATCAATTTCTACCACTGGTTTTCTACAGGCTGTCTTTGCAAGCATATCAACAGTGCCATGCCTTGTCACGTATTCACCAACTAATACGTAATTCTACCAACTAACCCCACCATCAACCTCAAAAAATCACAACCACCACCCACTACCCCCACCCACTAACACCACCAGCAACACCCACTACCCACTAACACCACCACCCATCACCACTACCAGCCACTACGACCACTACCACCACCCACTACTACTGTCACAGCCCGGCCCGTAATGCCATGTCACGTGTGTGGGCGTGTCCTCCAGGCCAGGGCAGTTGTCCTATGGTTAGTTACACGTGTTGGTCCTCTAGGGTTCATGATTAACCTTAGCCTGCTGGTAAAGCTCAGGCCAATTCCCAAAGGAGCATAGAAACATCTAGGTACAGTAACAAAGAATATATATATATATATATATAGAGAGAGAGAGTAAGGACAAGACCAGAACATAACGATGCCAACACAGAAGACAATGTTCAACATAACAGGCCAATTACACTGGATTAATCTTTGTATGTAGATGCCAGCTGCCTCGTATGGGCCAATAGGCCTTCTGCGGTTACCTCTATGTTTCACCCCATTTATCCCCTATGTATCCCCTATGTATCCCCTATGTTTTCACCTTTATTGTTTTATCACCTGACCCAGTGCGGGTATATAATCAAACCACATTGTAACATTTCCTCACTTGAAAATGAACCATGGAGGTTCGAAACGTCGTGTAAATTGTTTAAATAAGTGTAATACATTCTATAGTAATCCACATCTTTTCTTCACCCAGAAATTACGAAAATGAGTTTTGGAGAACTCCTGTTTCAGCTAAGCCCTGATGCTAAGAAAATAGTTAGAGGGATAGAAGCCCTAAATCAGAAGATAGTAAATACAGAATATGCGGTCATATTCAATGAGACATGTGTAAAAGAAAACCTGCTGCCAGTATACACCAATATATATATATATATATATATATATATATATATATATATATTGTATATATATATATATATATATATATATATATATATATATATATATATATATATATATATATATATATACAAATTTTCGCATTTGTGTTGCTCACGTGGTCCCAAAAAATGAGGTGATTTGATAAAATACTATGCCCAAGATTACAATCAGAGCGCCGTCGGGATGATGGGCAAATAGCCTCGGCTACTATCATCTTTTGTACGGTCGTGATGGTCGAGCGGTTAAGGTCTCCTGTACACCAGTTGCATAGTGCTCTTGGCAGTATGGGTTCGAGTCACTTCTGGGGTGTGGCGTTTTCAGTTGCTTATATACCTGGGGACCATTCAGGCTTGTTCGCATATTTATAAATAAATAAAATCATATAACAATTCAGTAAACAGTAAAACTGCATCGTCTCCGTTCCATATTCCATATGCGGTCTCTAAAATGAGCCTCACATCCCCCCTGTCTCACATGTCTCAAATCTCCCCGGCTTATCTTGCTTCCTCTTCCATCCTGTCACTTTCTTTATAACTTGTATGTGTATCTTGCCTACTTTCTCTCTCTATTAGTGTCTCAGTCTTTCCTCGAAATCTATTCCCCCGTAGTTCTGGATCTAAACATAGGACACTGGGGGCTGCATATTTTGGGATTAATCTCACGAACGTGGTGTAAAGATTTCTGAACGATTCGAATAGCCAAGTCAGGGAAAAAATTGTCTTCGTTAAAGTCATTTTCATTGTTTAACTAATCCTAGTCTCTGAAGTACCTTGCAGAGTGTGCGTGTTGTTAACACCAGCTTAATTAAGCACCTCCTGCCTCTCCCATTGCTTGTATGTCCCGCATATGTTGTCTTCAAGTTCAGGAACTCTCTCTCGAGCACGAGATAAAGAGTTAAATCATAAGTACCCTAAAAACATGTGCAATTTTGTTCAATATACATTGTAATATGCTGTGTAGCAGTAATGTATTCCATGCATCTTGGTCATATAATGGTGCATCTGGTCCTGTGTGTGAGCCGAGTTCTCGATGGTCACGTGTCATAAGCCAGCCTTCTGGTGTAATGCCAGTCTTTTATAATTAAAGTAGGTATTCTCACAGCCGCTCTGAAGCCTAGCCCCGTTAAACTTATCTTTCACATCACTATCTTTAACATATGATATATTTTTGCATAATATGTGGTGCACATATATTTTATAGAACATTAACGCCGATGCAAGACAGCAGCAATGATGGGCTTCCATAGGCCTCTAAACTGTTCTGCTTACATTAGGAAACTTTACGACCAGATTGAGTAAACTGCAACACTGCAACAGTAACCTTGGCCTCGGCGTATGCCTCGCCAGAGCTACATCACCCACGAAGGGACGAGCCATTACCCGAGGACAATATTATACATGAAGCAGTAGAGCGCGCCACTGCCTTAATACGCCGGCTTCACCCCAAGCTTTATGAACCATCAGCATGGAGAAGTTTTAATATAGAGTGAGGGCGGGCAGCCCCTCGGCCAAACTTGCTCCCAAATCACCACTACACAAACGCTGTGTCCGGTTATGGCCAGTTAACACGACAGTCACCAGGTATCACCCCGTTAACTCCCACACTCGTTCACACATGTCGCTAATACTCCCTAAACTACACAACTATTTATGACCATCATAAGAGGGCGTTGCCACGGGGTACCGAGAGCTTGTATATATCTGCCCGCCTGTTGTAAGCGCTTATGGCCAATTACACAACAATTAACGAGATATGGGAGGGCCGGGTTTAATATCCGTCGGCGTATGGGTTCGACACCCCCCGGCGCCACCTGTGGCGTCTCCGTACTCTCCTGTCATCGATTAGGTTAGGGTTTCTCCCTTAGTGTGGCCGAGTAATTAGTGGCTTGGTGTGAGGGGAAGTGGCGGCCAGTGTCAAACACAGCATCGTGATTTACTGCTACTAGTTCCAGACCTTCCTCCAGATTCACTCTTGGCTCCAGGCGTTCCTCCACATTCACCCTTGGCTCCAGGCGTTCCTGCACATTCACCCTTGGCTCCAGGCGTTCCTCCACATTCACCCTTGGCTCCAGGCGTTCCTCCACATTCACCCTTGGCTCCAGGCGTTCCTCCACATTCACCCTTGGCTCCAGGCGTTGCTCCACATTCACCCTTGGCTCCAGACCTTCCTCCAGATTCATCCTAGGCTCCAGGCGTTCCTGCACATTCACCCTTGGCTCCAGGCGTTCCTGCACATTCACCCTTGGCTCCTGGCGTTCCTGCACATTCACCCTTGGCTCCAGGCGTTCCTGCACATTCACCCTTGGCTCCAGGCGTTCCTCCACATTCACCCTTGGCTCCAGGCGTTCCTCCACATTCACCCTTGGCTCCAGGCGTTCCTCCACATTCACCCTTGGCTCCAGGCGTTCCTCCACATTCACCCTTGGCTTCAGGCGTTCCTGCACATTCACCCTTGGCTTCAGGCGTTCCTGCACATTCACCCTTGGCTTCAGGCGTTCCTGCACATTCACCCTTGGCTTCAGGCGTTCCTCCACACTCACGCTTGTCACCAGCGATGCTGGATTTCGTATTCATCAAGAAAGAAGATATTCAACATTCAGTACCTACGTCACTTGGGTAAGAGCAGCAATGTCCTTTTGGAAATATAATATGCAATGCGTTATAACTTGGAAGAGAATGAAGAAACAAAAAGTTGAAAAACGTGATTTCAGGAGAGAACACTATGGCAACTTAGTATGTTCCATAATGAATTTGATCGGAAAGTCTTGTTGTTAGGTTGACCAAACCACACACTAAAAATTGAAGGGATTGTCGATTGTGGTTCTCACAATCGACTTGAGAATGGTCGAGGACGGACCGAAACGTCGTCGTCCCTTCACTTTCTAGTGTGTGGTTTGGTCAATATATTTCAGCCACGTTATTGTGACTCCTCGTCTTGTTGTTAGGCAAGCATGCAAGTAAATGTGATATATGCCTAAGTTTTGTGATATATATGATGAAGACACAAAGATTTACACTAAAACATGTCCTTTCACTTGGGTTGGACGGTAGAGCGACGGTCTCGCTTCATGCAGGTTGATGTTCCATCCTCGACCGTCCAAGTGGTTGGGCACCATTCCTTCCCCCCGTCCCATCCCAAATCCTTATCCTGACCCCTTCCCAGTGCAATATAGTCGTAATGGCTTGGCGCCTGTGACGGACCTCGGCGCCATCTACGATCCAGGTGCCGAACTGTAACAGTTGACCCTCCCATTAAACTTAGTTTCCCATCTTCTAGTCGGCTGGGCTGGAAGGTGACGACCAATCAGGGACAGGCGATGGAGGTCAGTGAAGCCAGGACAGTGGACGAATACTAGGGTCGACCTGGAGGTGCTCGCCAGTGAGGCTAGTTGAGCGCTGTGGACTTTGCTGACTGTGCGTGCCAGCGAGTGGGTTACGGAGGGGGAGTGTTTGAAGGCTTCTCCATAACTGCAGCTAGCATAAGGGCTAGTGGCGCGTTGAAGACCTCGTCGTCAGAGGCATATAGTGTCAGACATCCGTGAAGCTGGCTAGCGTGAGGGCAAGTGACGCCGCTCTGGATGACCTCACTTATAGACTTGAACATATTAATTGAAATTGAAATAAGTTTATTGAGGTAAAATACACACAAAGGGATGAGGTAGCTCAAGCCATTCTAACCCCGTTGTAGATATTAATGGTGAAGGGTAATAATAACGGGTTATTTTAAGTGCTTTTCTTTTTACTTACCTTAAACATTACACTATATTTCCACCAAGGTTATGGTCCTCTGAACTTGAGTGAGATCATACAGTTTAAAAATAACCCTGTTACGAAGGGTTCGTAACAGCGCTTTCTCCCGATAGTTTTCTTCCCTTACACTAAAACAGATGCAGGACTATAAAACATAAGGACATATGAATAAATGTAACTGCAGAAGGCCTACTGACCCATACGAGGCAGCTCCTATTTATAACCACCCAATCCCACTCATATACATGTCCAGGATTGGTTCAACAGGAATTGCGGGAGGGCCAAAGAAGAAAGGGAAAAAAATGGAATCAATATAAGAAGAGTCAAAACCTTGACACAAACAAGCAATGAGAAACAATATTTTAATGAGAAATAGATGAAAAAATGAGAACGTCAATGAGAAAATCAGAAATATATTTTTTTTAGAAAGGGAGAGTGGACAAATGAAAAACAGAACCAGGCCTGTTCTATGAATTCACTATAATCAAATTGCAGGTAAAGGACAAAATTCAGAGGTTAAAAATGGGAAACAGATTCAAATGAAAATAAAATGAAATGTGAAACATTAAACGGACAGTTCCACAGTATGTTTGTGCAAAATGAAGTTTTCAGAGAACCAACACAATACGAATTTCAGAGAATAACAGAACATATAGAAGTGTCTCGAAACAAAGAGGGAAAAATGCTGAAGGAGCTAAGTAAGAACAAAGCAGTTGTGCAGATGGAATTTCACCTTGGGTTATGAGAGAATGCGCCTCTGAGTATAGCACCCCTCTTCAATTGATTTGTCAATCATCTTTGTGTACAGGAGTCTAGGCAGATATATGGAAAAAGGTTAACATATAGTTCCAATCTACAACAATGGTAGTGGTGAAGACCCTCTAAATAATAGACCTGTATTGCTAACAAGCGTAGTAGTCAAAACACTAGACAAATAATTAAAACCAAATGGGTTGAAAACCTGGAGAGAAATGATATGATAACAGACAGTAAGGTTTTCGATCAGGAAGATCCTGTGTTAACAAATCAACTTCGTTTCTATGATAGAGCCACAAAGTTTTACAGGAAAGAAATGGTTTGGTTGACTTCATTTTTCTAGACCTTAAAAAAGGCTTCCAAATAAGAGGTTGTTCTGGAAACTGGAACATGTTGGAGGAAACTTCTGACATGGATGAACAATTTTCCGGCAGAAAAATGAGGGCAGTAATCAGAGGCAATGTATCAAACTGGAGAAGTATCACTAGTGGAGTACCACAGGATTCAATTCTAACACCAATAATGTTTATCGCCTATATAAACGATTTACCAAAAGTAATACAGAATTATATGAAAATATTTGCTGATGATGCGAAGCAACTAGGGAAGATAAGCAGCTTAGACGATTGTCTTGCCGTCGAGAAGACCTGGACAAAGTGTGTGAAGCATCACTTGACAGATGGAAGTTAATGTGAATAAATGCCACGTTGTGAAATGTGGAATAGGAGAAAATGACACACTCGACCTGCAAATTGAGTGAAAAAACATTCTGACATTAAGAGATATCTAGGTGGTTTTGGATACAAAAATTGTCACCCGAGGATAAAATATAGAGCATTGTGCGAGGGAGGATATGTTATGCGTTCCAATTTTCGAATCGCTTTAAATACATGGATGGCGACATATTAAAGAAATGATTTACGACCTTTGTGAGACCGAAGTTGGAATATGCTGCAGTTGTTTGGTGCCTATATCATAAGAAGCATCAATAAACTAGACAAGGCGCAAAGACACGCAACTAAATGCCTTCCGGAACTGAAAAATACAAGGAGAGATTAGAGGCGTTAAATATTCCAAAGCTACAAGATTGAACAAAAATATTGATAAGCACTACTTACAAAATAGTAACAGGATTCTATAAAATTGCCAAAGAAGAATTTTTGAAAACTGGAACGTCAAGAGCAAGAGGAAATAAGTTTAAACTAACTAAACAAAGCTGCCGAAGAAATATAAAAAAATTAACTTTCGTAAACAGAGTGGTAGACGGTTGGAACGAGTGAGGTGATGGAGGCCAAAACCGTCACTACTTTCAAAGCGTTATACAACAAAGTGCTGGGAAGACGGGACACCACCACAGCTCTCATCCTGTAATTCAACCCATCCTCCGAATTGACAGTACGGTTTAATACTAAGTGTAATAAGTTCATTTCCTGACTGTTAGGAATAGTACATAATTCCACTTGCTTGTGCCGTTACATTTACCTCTCCATTTTGGAGGACGGGCTGCGTAACTACACTTGGGTAATTACACACACACTCGCGGCCGAGTGGACAGCCCTCGTGGGTCGTAGTTCAAAGGAGCCCGGGTTCGATTCCTCGCCGAGGCAAAAACAAATCGACACCTTATTTACCCTGATGCCCCTGTTCACTTACGGGCTGTATCCTGTGTGTGTGTATTCACTTAGTTGTATTTTACGGGGGTTGAGCTTTGCTCTTTCGGCCCGCCTCTCAACTGTCAATCAACTGTTTACTAACTACACTAACTACTTTTTTTTTCCCACACCACACACACACACACACCCCAGGAAGCAGCCCGTGACAGCTGACTAACTCCCAGGTACCTATTTACTGCTAGGTAACAGGGGCATTCAGGGTGAAAGAAACTTTGCCCATTTGTTTCTGCCGGGTGCGGGAATCGAACCCGCGCCACAGAATTACAAGTCCTGCACGCTATCCACCAGGCTACCTGTCCCCTGTGTGTGTGTGTGTGTGTGTGTGTGTGTGTGTGTGTGAGTGTGTGAGTGTGTGAGTGTGTGTGTGTGTGTGTGTGTGTGTGTGTGTGTGTGTGTGTGTGTTAGATAAAAATATATGTAGTACATATGATAGAGGCGGA
>WNGS01167690.1:12500-18116 GCA_020271785.1 Procambarus virginalis | reverse complement strand
TTAATATATATATATATATATGAAATGAAATTATGAAATACATAATGTAGAATGTCTACATAAGACGTCATAGGGACGTAAAAACATCTCGTGCTCACCATATATGAAGCAGGACATTGTATATATTTTTGTTAGGATAGGTTAGGTTGGTTTGGGTTAGGTTACGTTACGTTAATTATGTGTGGTGTGGTTAATTAGTAGCGTGACGCTATGGGGGTACACTTTTCCAAGGTTTTAGACACTACTCTCGTGAAGGCTATTATCCCACCAACACTACGGGCTCACCATACCCCGTGCTACTTAGAACTTTTTGTTCCAAGTAGCGAATCTTAAACAACAATCCATCAACAATACCATCGTTCAATGTTTAAGGGAAGTAACTGCAAGATCCTGTCATATGTGTGAACACAGTAGTAACAGACAGTAGATTGTGTAGGGTCAAGGCTATCGGATGGACAGATATGGAACAGTGTGATAGACGCTAGGCTATCAGATGGATATATATATATATATATATAAAATGGAAATGCGTGCTGTATCCTGGGTACGCACCCAACCTCCGAGGAGCTGGACGAGGTCTTCGAACGCTGATTGTTTAATTGTTATATATTTGTGTGTGTGTGTGTGTTCTCTGTAAACTGTAGCATTGCAATAAAATAAAACAAAACATACAAAAAAATAATAGGGGTGGTAGGAGAAGAAAAGAATAAAGTATTCAGTGAGAATCCACAAGATCTTCTCTGAATGCTCTTGTTTTCTTCTTCGAGGATGTGGGTCCCTGCAATTGCACCAGAGGTGGTACCCCTAATATATATATATATATATATAATATATATATATATATATATATATATATATATATATATATTCTGATTTAGGGTTTCTATCCCTCTAACTATTTTCTTAGCATCAGGGCTTAGCTGAAACAGGAGTTCTCCAAAACTCATTTTCGTAATTTCTGGGTGAAGAAAAGATGTGGATTACTATAGAATGTATTACACTTATTTAAACAATTTGCACGACGTTTCGAACCTCCATGGTTCATTTTCAAGTGAGGAAATGTTACAATGTGGTTTGATTATATACCCGCACTGGGTCAGGTGATAAAACAATAAAGGTGAAAACATAGGGGATACATAGGGGATAAATGGGGTGAAACATAGAGGTAACCGCAGAAGGCCTATTGGCCCATACGAGGCAGCTGGCATCTACATACAAAGATTAATCCAGTGTAATTGGCCTGTTATGTTGAACATTGTCTTCTGTGTTGGCATCGTTATGTTCTGGTCTTGTCCTTACTCTCATTGTGGGAAGAGTAAATAGTTCCGTGATTTGGGTGTTCATGGTAGGTTGTTCTGTTCTTATGTGAATTGCTTCAAGAATTTGTAATCTTCTTGCATCTTGGGTTCTGTCTATTATGCATGTATTCTTGTTCAACATTTCTCTTGTTAGGGTGATGTCATGGGCTTGTCTCATGTGATTCCTAGGGGCACCGGATTGAAGATGGCATGTCAAACGCCTCGTCAGCTTGGTCGACGTCATACCTATGTACTTAGATTGAAGGTTACATCCTTCGTGGGGCAAGTGTACATGTATACAACGCTTGACTGCTGTAGAGGGTTCTCTGTCGGCTTCGGGCTGTTTTTGATAAGGAGTTCGGAAGTCTTCTTGGTTTTATAGAATATTGTCAGGTTTATGTTTTGGTTAGGAGTAGTGCTTTTTACTCCTTTACGGATTATTTCTTTCATTATTCTTTCTTCTTTTGTATGTTCACTGTGCATGGTTGATTTGTAATATAATTTTATTGGAGGTATTGTGGTTTCTGTTCTAGGTTCTGGATTATACCAACGGTCCAAGTGTCTTCTTATAGCAGCGTTTATTTCCGCGTTGCTATATCCATTGTTCACCAATACCTGAGTTACTCTTTCAAACTCTCTACTCACGTTGCTCCATTCAGAGCAGTGGGTAAGCGCTCGACGAATATAAGCATTGAGAACACTGGCTTTGTATCTTTGGGGGCACTCACTTCTACCGTTCAGGTAGAATAAACCTCAATAAACTTATTTCAATTTCAATTAATATGTTCAAGTCTATAAGTGAGGTCATCCAGAGCGGCGTCACTAGCCCTCACGCTAGCCAGCTTCACGGATGACTGACACTATATGCCTCTGACGACGAGGTCTTCAACGCGCCACTAGCCCTCATGCTAGCTGCAGTTATGGAGAAGCCTTCAAACACTCCCCCTCCGTAGCCAGCAACCTGTCCTCTTAAAAAGAACGTCGCTTTTGGCCGTTTGCCTGTATGGCCGAATTTGGACGTAATTTGAAAATGAAAAAAAAATGAAAATAAATTTGGGATTTTTTTTTCAACAACAGTAAGTTATGGGTCCTCTGATAGGTTAGGTGGGCAGGAAATTCTTATAAAGTTTCAAAACGTTATGAAAAACGTTAATTTAAAGTGTCCTCTCATAATCTCTGCGTGTACGCCGGACGACTCAAATAGAAAACGGAACAGAACGTCACTTTTGTGAGTCGATTTCATTTCAAATTACGTCCAAATTTGGCCATATCGCGCATACGAGCCAAAAATGACGTTATTTTTCAGCAAAGTCCACAGCGCTCAACTAGGCCCACTGGCGAGCACCTCCAGGTCGACCCTAGTATTCGTCCACTGTCCTGGCTTCACTGACCTCCATCGCCTGTCCCTGATTGGTCGTCACCTTCCAGCCCAGCCGACTAGAAGATGGGAAACTAAGTTTAATGGGAGGGTCAACTGTTACAGTTCGGCACCTGGATCGTAGATGGCGCCGAGGTCCGTCACAGGCGCCAAGCCATTACGACTATATTGCACTGGGAAGGGGTCAGGATAAGGATTTGGGATGGGACGGGGAGAAGGAATGGTGCCCAACCACTTGGACGGTCGAGGATGGAACATCGACCTGCATTAAGCGAGACCGTCGCTCTACCGTCCAACCCAAGTGAAAGGACATGTTTTAGTGTAAATCTTTGTGTCTTCATCATATATATAAAAAACTTAGGCATATATCACATTTACTTGCGTGCTTGCCTAACAACAAGACGAGGAGTCACAATAACGTGGCTGAAATATATTGACCAAACCACACACTAGAAAGTGAAGGGACGACGACGTTTCGGTCCGTCCTCGACCATTCTCAAGTCGATTGTGAGAACCACAATCGACAATCCCTTCACTTTTTAGTGTGTGGTTTGGTCAACCTAACAACAAGACTTTCCGATCAAATTCATTATGAACATACTAATTTCCCAATGTGTTCTCTCCTGAAATCACGTTTTTCAACTTTTTGTTTCTTCATTCTCTTCCAAGTTATAACGCATTGCATATTTTATTTCCAAAACGACATGGCTGCTCTTACCCAAGTGACGCAGGTACTGAATGTTGAATATCTTCTTTCGTGATGAATACGAAATCTAGCATCGCTGGTGACAAGCGTGAATGTGGAGGAACGCCTGAAGCCAAGGGTGAATGTGGAGGAACGCCTGGAGCCAAGGGTTAATGTGGAGGAACGCCTGAAGCCAAGGGTGAATGTGCAGGAACGCCTGAAGCCAAGGGTGAATGTGCAGGAACGCCTGAAGCCAAGGGTGAATGTGCAGAAACGCCTGAAGCCAAGGGTGAATGTGCAGGAACGCCTGAAGCCAAGGGTGAATGTGCAGGAACGCCTGAAGCCAAGGGTGAATGTGCAGGAACGCCTGAAGCCAAGGGTGAATGTGCAGGAACGCCTGAAGCCAAGGGTGAATGTGCAGGAACGCCTGAAACCAAAGGTGAATGTGGAGGAACGCCTGAAGCCAAGGGTGAATGTGGAGGAACGCCTGAAACCAAAGGTGAATGTGGAGGAACGCCTGAAGCCAAGGGTGAATGTGGAGGAACGCCTGGAGCCAAGAGTGAATCTGGAGGAACGCCTGGAGCCAGGGTGAATCTGGAGGAACGCCTGAAGCCAAGGGTGAATGTGGAGGAAGGTCTGGAACTAGTAGCAGTAAATCACGATGCTGTGTTTGACACTGGCCGCCACTTCCCCTCACACCAGGCCACTAATTACTCGGCCACACTAAGGGAGAAACCCTAACCTAATCGATGACAGGAGAGTACGGAGACGCCACAGGTGTTGCCGGGGGTGTCGAACCCATACGCCGACGGATATTAAACCCGGCCCTCCCATACCTCGTTAATTGTTGTGTAATTGGCCATAAGCGCTTACAACAGGCGGGCAGATATATACAAGCTCTCGGTACCCCGTGGCAACGCCCTCTTATGATGGTCATAAATAGTTGTGTAGCTTAGGGAGTATTAGCGACATGTGTGAACGAGTGTGGGAGTTAACGGGGTGATACCTGGTGACTGTCGTGTTAACTGGCCATAACCGGACACAGCGTTTGTGTAGTGGTGATTTGGGAGCAAGTTTGGCCGAGGGGCTGCCCGCCCTCACTCTATATTAAAACTTCTCCATGCTGATGGTTCATAAAGCTTGGGGTGAAGCGGGCGTATTAAGGCAGTGGCGCGCTCTACTGCTTCATGTATAATATTGTCCTCGGGTAATGGCTCGTCCCTTCGTGGGTGATGTAGCTCTGGCGAGGCATACGCCGAGGCCAAGGTACTGTTGCAGTGTTGCAGTTTACTCAATCTGGTCGTAAAGTTTCCTAATGTAAGCAGAACAGTTTAGAGGCCTATGGAAGCCCATCATTGCTGCTGTCTTGCATCGGCGTTAATGTTCTATAAATATATGTGCACCACATATTATGCAAAAATATATTCATATGTTAAAGATAGTGATGTGAAAGATAAGTTTACGGGGCTAGGCTTCAGAGCGGCTGTGAGAATTACCTACTTTAATTATAAAAGACTGGCATTACACCAGAAGGCTGGCTTATGACACGTGACCATCGAGAACTCGGCTCACACACAGGACCAGATGCACCATTATATGACCAAGATGCATGGAATACATTACTGCTACACAGCATATTACAATGTATATTGAACAAAATTGCACATGTTTTTAGGGTACTTATAATTTAACTCTTTATCTCGTGCTCGAGAGAGAGTCCTGAACTTGAAGATAACATATGCTGGACATACAAGCAATGGGAGAGGCAGGAGGTGCTTAATTAAGCTAGTGTTAACAACACGCACACCCTGCAAGGTACTTCAGAGACTAGGATTAGTTAAACAATCACATGACTTTAACGAAGACAATTTTTTCCCCTGACTTGGCTATTCGAATCGTTCAGAAATCTTTACACCACGTTCGTGAGATTAATCCCAAAATATGCAGCCCCCAGTGTCCTATGTTTAGATCCAGAACTACGGGGAATAGATTTCAAGGAAAGACTGAGACACTAATAGAGAGAGAAAGTAGGCAAGATACACATACAAGTTATAAAGAAAGTGACAGGATGGAAGAGGAAACAAGATAAGCCGGAGATTTGAGACATGTGAGACAGGGGGGGATGTGAGGCTCATTTTAGAGACCGTATAAGGAATATGGAACGGAGACGATGCAGTTTTACTGTTTACTGAATTGTTATATATTTTATTTATTGATAAATATGCGAACAAGCCTGAATGGTCCCCAGGTACATA
>WNGS01167690.1:0-10000 GCA_020271785.1 Procambarus virginalis | reverse complement strand
GGACGCTACCATTGGTCTATCCTGGCGGACGCTACCATTGGTCTATCCTGGTGGACGCTACCATTGGTCTATCCTGGCGGACGCTACCATTGGTCTATCCTGGTGGACGCTACCATTGGTCTATCCTAGCGGACGCTACCATTGGTCTATCCTGGCGGACGCTACCATTGGTCTATCCTGGTGGACGCTACCATTGGCCTATCCTGGTGGACGCTACCATTGGTCTATCCTGGTGGACGCTACCATTGGTCTATCCTGGTGGACGCTACCATTGGCACCCGCTACGTGCTTGGCTAGCCAATATCCTATATTTCCGGACCGTCAGCTTTTCACATGCTGTAGACTCTGGAGGAGTGGATACTTGGTGAGGTAGTGGTCACTGTGCTCGGCGGGGGCCACACAACACCGGACACAAGGAAGGCCGAACGCAAAATTATTGGGAAGTAAATGTGTTGGGGCGGGTTCAGTTCCAGAGCAGCGAGCCACCAAACCCTCGCCCTAGTGGTATGTTGCTTCCCTCTCGTTCCTCATCTTCTCATTTATCGTCCTACTCACTGTCGTCTGTTGTGTATCTCTCTCGTTCCTCATCCCTAACGTTTCTTCCTCCACCCTTAGGAGATTATCAGAAGAAGAGATTAGAACGTCAGTCAGCCGCACGGTCGACCCAGGATTGGAGACTACCATGATGTCTCGATCTCATGTGAGCGATGAAGAGAGTATACCTAGTATACCCATCTAGGTATACCCCCAGTATACCTAGAAGCTGGCAATAACCGATCGCGGATTGGCCAATTCCAGAGACAACGGGTGAAGCTGACTGGTACGTGCTTCTCACACGAGTTGGTCCATCCCGTCAAGGACATCAGCCATAGAGACGTGAGGTTTGGGCTAGCAGCCACTCACCAGGCACATCGTCAAAGCCCTCTCAGGCCATAAAGTTAATACAGCGCCATTTTGTCTAACGTTCTTCAGCGGCCGAAGCCTCGTCGTGCAATTAATCTAGCAAATTAAATAGAGTGACTATAGAGATAACAGAGGGTACATCTAGAAGCACAGGACTGAACACGTGCCTTCCTTCATCGTGTATATCTAAGTCATCTGAATAACTAAGATACAGAAACGGTATTCAGCAAATGTTTTGTAAAATCCAAGTGCTGCCATAATAAGCTAAGAGTGAAGTACCTCAGAGCGGGTTTAGAAGAAGCGAATGACTATAGCTGGCACTCTGTGACTTCTGGCTTGAGCCAGAGGCATCATGTTAGAACCAGTCCAGCAGCCACCTTCTGTGACACACTTCCAGTCGCTGCGACCCGCTGCTGCCTGTTGTTCACGTGACCTGCTCAGTGCGCGCCCTCCTGTGTCTGGTTCATGCGCCACTAGCACAATTCCCGTACGAATGTCTGCTTGCTTTTGCATCCACATGTGGTCGTTGTAGCGAGAGCCAGCACCACTTCTATGAGACCGACGATCCTGACGAACTAGCCGTTCAGGCCTGCGAGCTGTTCGAATGAGTCAGAATGCGAGTATGTGAGGCCTGCATGACTGTAAGTACGTTACTCTGATTCATTATTGTGTTAATGCCCAACTTTGTGGTGAGTGCTGATCACGTAAGATTTACTCGCCTTGCCACGCTACTCGCCCGCACCACGTGGAGGCTTAGTTTAAAGACAGATCAACATTGAAGAAGTAATTATTTGTGAGGTTCAAGTACGTTTATTGAGACAATAAGATACATCTCAAAGGATAGAATAGCTTAGGCTATTTCTACCCTCTTTTGTGAGGTATTAATCTCGTTTAAGATTGTTTAAGATCCTGGTTAAGATTGTTCCACCTGTCAGCGGGGACTGTGCATTCGACACACAAGACACATCAAGATATATTGTATGTTATATTGAGTGTCAGCTTGACAGGTCATTATTGTGATGATTGTGCATGCCATTACAGTCACCCGAGTAAGTAGAAGGAACTCCTGTGTGTTCTTTTGTAACAGCAGTGTTAGGAAAGCCACGTCGTGATTGGTTGTCTAGAAAGTGATAGGACAGGATTGGCCAAGTAAACCCTATGATCGATCAATTGAGGCATCCAGTGTGTCGATATTAGCTGACGACGCCAATCATAAGTAACGTGAGCACCCTGTGTATTAGTATGCCAGTTTTGCAAATAAACGGTTTTATTATTGGGGGGTTGCATTAACCCCTTTCAAATACCGCCACTTAACTAAAGAGCCTTCAGCACAGGTAGATCCAAGCTTTGACATCATTAGGCCTTCAGTCAGTGTTGATGAGGACCCATCGGGAATCCTGAAGAATGTCTTTCTTGCACTGATTTGTCTCCCACGACTAAAGTGATTCCGGAAGAGGTGGAACCTGTCAGTGAGGGTTGCCCCGCAGGTGGACCCTTACTGGACCTATTGTGCCCTGGGTCTGGACCCTTACTGGACCTATTGTGCCCTGGGTCTGGACCCTTACTGGACCTAGTGTACCCTGGGTCTGGACCCTTACTGGACCTATTGTGCCCTGGGTCTGGACCCTTACTGGACCTAGTGTACCCTGGGTCTGGACCCTTACTGGACCTATTGTGCCCTGGGTCTGGACCCTTACTGGACCTAGTGTACCCTGGGTCTGGACCCTTACTGGACCTATTGTGCCCTGGGTCTGGACCCTTACTGGACCTAGTGTACCCTGGGTCTGGACCCTTACTGGACCTAGTGTATCCTAGGTCTGGACCCTTACTAGACCTAGTGTATCCTGGGTCTGGACCCTTACTGGACCTATTGTGCCCTAGGTCTGGACCCTTACTGGACCTAGTGTACCCTAGGTCTGGACCCTTACTGGACCTAGTGTACCCTAGGTCTGGACCCTTACTGGACCTAGTGTACCCTAGGTCTGGACCCTTACTGGACCTAGTGTACCCTAGGTCTGGACCCTTACTGGACCTATTGTGCCCTAGGTCTGGACCCTTACTGGGCCTAGTGTACCCTGGGTCTCGTCTAAGCTAAACACAAACTTGTATTGTTGAAACTGTCAACCATTGCAAAGTGGTGACGTCGCACGCGATTGAAGACAGGCTGAAGTAAAAGTTCACAATAATATTTATATTTGAGGAAATACCGATTTTGATTGCGTAGTTCGTTAAAATAGCTGAATGTTGCTTTGAAGTCGGCTGCACCTTGAACGAGCATGGCTTAAGGATGGGTAGAATGCTATAAATTACAGTATGTGTGTGTGTGTGTGTGTGTGTGTGTGTGTGTGTGTAATTACCTAAGTGTAATTACCTACGTGTAGTTACAGGATGAGAGCTACGCTCATGGCGTCCCGTTTTCCCAGTAATCTTTGTTTTTATAAAACTTTGAAACTACTAACGATTTTGGCCTCCACCACCTTCTCACTAAGTTTGTTCCAACCGTCTACCACTCTGTTTGCAAAAGAAAATTCTCTAATATTTTTTCGGCACCTCTATTTTCTTAGCTTGAATCTGTGTCCTCTTGTTCGTAAAGTTGCTGGTTTCAGGAATTCCTCTTTGTCAATTTGGTCGATTCCTGTTAGTATTTTGTAAATGTTGATCATGTGTAATGCCTCTAGTCTCTCCTCGTAACGCTTGTTTTTCAGTTCCGGAAGCCATTTTGTAGCATGTCGTTGCACCTTTTCCTGTTTATTTACATGCTTGTTGAGAGTTGGTCACCATACAACTGTTGCATATTCCAATTTTGGTCTCACAAAAGTCATGAACAGTTTCTTGAGTATTTCACCATCCATATAATAAAAAGCGACGCATACGCTCCTCACAATGTTCCTTATGTGTTCCTCTGGCGACAGCTTACTATCCAAAACCAATCTTAGGTCTCCTTCTTTATTAGAGTTCTGTAATTACGTTCCACATAATTTATAATTGTGTGTGGTCTATTTTGTCCGATTCCACATTCCATAACATGGCATTTATTCACAATGAATTCCATTTGCCTCTTGACGCTCCAAGTACTTATTTTATCTACATCTATTTCAAGGACATTACAATCGTATGTCTCTCCTATCTTCCCCAGTATCTTAGCATCATCCATAAACATGTTTATATAATTGTGTACTCATTCTGGTAGATGGTTTATGTAGACGATGAACATTACTGGTGCAAGAACTGAACCGTGTGGTACTCCGCTAGTAACACTCCTCCAGTCAGATACATTGTCTCTGATTACTGCCCTCATCTGTCTGTCAATTTTACATCCATGTCAGAAGTCTCCCTGTCACCCCTCGGTGTGTGTTATTTACTATTTATGTCTGCAGAATCGAGCTGTTAGCTCTTGGACCCCGCCTTTCTAGTCAATTTTCCCTCTTATTATAGATGCTACATATATTTCTCTCTAACACACACACACCCAGGAAGCAGCCCGTAGCAGCTGTCTAACTCCCAGGTACCTATTTACTGCAAGGTGAACAAGGGGTATCAGGGAGAAAGAAACTAATTTGTTTCTGCCTCGGCTGGGAATCGAACCCATCCCCTTAGGAATACGACTCTTATAGCTCTTCAGTCAGCCGCGAGTCCCCCCCCCCTCTTACTCCTCGTTACAGAATTCGTTGCACAATGTATGCGCGCGCGCATGTGCGCATGCTTGAGAACGTGTTTCTAAAGAACAGTTATACCATCAGTCTTCATATCCTGGATGAGGACAAATGTCACCCTTATGTCCAGCTGTCCATAAGGGTTACCAACAGTGGTGTAGTCATGCAGCGATCACTAAATAGTTAATTTATACCTTGTTAAACACCCCAAGAACACCGGGGAGGGCAGCAGCGCTAACAACTCTTAACAAGCACCCTGTGGACGGTAATTACGTGATTAACAGCTCTAATTGCTATTTAATTAGGGTCGAGGAGGGACATTGAACAAGCAACCTAGAGAAGCAAGGTCATACGACCTTTTTTGTAGGTTGTTCGTTATAATTTGTCGTAGATTGCTTTCCGGTGTTTGGTGGAGAGGACGCGTCGTGTTGTCAGTCGTGGAGGACGCGTTATGTTGTCAGTCGTGGAGGACGCGTCGTGTTATCAGTCATGGAGGACGCGTCATGTTGTCAGTCGTGGAGGACGCGCCATGTCAGTCGTGGAGGACGCGTCGTGTTGTCAGTCGTGGAGGACGCGCCATGTTGTCAGTCGTGGAGGACGCGCCATGTTGTCAGTCGTGGAGGACGCGCCATGTTGTCAGTCGTGGAGGACGCGCCATGTTGTCAGTCGTGGAGGACGCGCCATGTTGTCAGTCGTGGAGGACGCGCTATGTTGTCACCACACCCACCACCCACTCACATCCACCAACCACCCACCATCGACACCCGCCACCAACTATATGCACCCACCACTTGCAATCCACTATATATAATCCACCACCACCTACAACCTGAATATATAACCCACCCACTTACAAAAGAAAATAAAAATAAATGAAATAAAACCCTCCTTATAACCACCTGCAACCTCCATATATATATATAACCAACCAACAACCCACCATCACCTTCTGTTCACCATATAAAACCCATCACCCCTTAGAACCCACTATACAAATTCCACCTCCACCCCACCATTCATAACTACCACTACCTACAATCCACCATTCATAACTACCACGACCCACAACCCACCACAGAGTCAGCAAAAATTGCTTGTGGCCGGAAGTAGCAACATTGTTGCCCTGCGTTAATATGTAATGTTGTCCACAAGAAGGCTGGGGTGGTCTCTCGCCTCACCTTCCAGGCAGGTTAGCAGGCAGACTTATACATAAACACTAACAGACACATGCACACAGAGGTACACACGCACTCAGAGAGAGAGAGAGAGAGAGAGAGAGAGAGAGAGAGAGAGAGAGAGAGAGAGAGAGAGAGAGAGACACGCACGCACGCACGCGCGCGCAGACACAAGGCCCCCATCACAGGCCCTCCATGGCATATCCCTCGCTGAAGAGCTTCAAAGTAATGCACTCAAACATAGATGGCGTTACAAATAAAGCAAAGGAACTTGGGAAAAGAGCACAAGAAGATAATCTGGATGTAATACCACTCACTGATTTTTATTATTATTTTATTATTATTTTTCTACCACAGACGTGGCCACACATTTACAATGCTAACCAGCATATATACATTTTCTTCTGTCCTCCATGGACAGGGTTAGAGATGTGTTAAACATATAGTTCAAGGGTTTATTGAACAATCAACCACTGAAGGTGAGTCGGTGCTTTTAAAATGCTAAGCTAACCTATATACGTAAATACATAGATACACAGATTTACGTATGCCTTACATAAAGTGTTCGATGTGTCTTTTACATAGTGTCATTAATGTACATTTACAAAGGTGAAATGTAATTCTGATCAGCTTCCATATATACTTTATACCCATACATATACATACACACACATATACATATATACACACACATGCATTCACAGACATTTGTCTCATTTACTCTGACAGGGTGAGATAGCTGATAAAGAAACTAGTGTGCAATTAAGCACTTAATCACTGAAGGTGATTAAGGTGCTTTTACAAGCTCAGGTTATATAGTTACATCATATACATTGTATAATTAATCTATTACATGGTCAATCTTGGGTACAAGTCCAATATATCATCAAGTGTTCCAGTACTCATATAGTAATTACAGAGTTCAGCATACCTTAGCCCAGGAGGGCGAAAGTCAGCCAGTATGGGACATTCTACAATATAATGTTCAAGAGAGTGCATGTTTTCTCTTTCACAAAGTTGACACATTGTGTACTCGACATTTGGGTTTTGAGAAAGCTGCCAGATACGTCTATATCCCAGGCGTATTCTGGCCACTATAACATCACATTGCCGGGTTCTTGTTCTATTAGTCCCATATGTGAATGTCTCCTCACGATATCTATCATAATATTTAATGCTACAACTTTCAGGTCTTTGTGAATTTGTTAGGTCGGTGAGATCTTCATTAGATATTTGTTTAAGTATTCTCTTTGTCACTGCTAATGAAATACCCATATCAATTTCTACCACTGGTTTTCTACAGGCTGTCTTTGCAAGCATATCAACAGTGTCATGCCTTGAGATGCCAACATGTGATGGTATCCATAGGAATTTAATTTCAAATCTGTTTTCTTTAGCAGCTAAAACATTCATTCGAATATCACTGACTATTTTCTGGGTGTCACTACTATGTGCGTTCAATGCCAGGAGTGCACTCTGCGAGTCACAGTATATAAGTCCACTGCCTTTGTCTTTTAAAATTCAGTGGCAAGGTATATGCCTGCAAGTTCGGTTTGAGTTGTACTTGCCCAGTCATTGACGCGCTTCATTGCTGTATGTACGAGAGAAGATTGTTCAAATATATTACATGCACATCCGGTACATCGTCCACCTTCTTCTACAGAGCCGTCGGTATAGCACTGATACACATCGTTACCCATACTCTGAGTACTTTCAGTGATGCTTTTCAGTGTTAACTGTTTTAATAATGTAGAGTGCACACTATCTTTCTTGGGCGCATTTACAAAATCAACTGATAATCCCAGTTATCCCATGGAGTAATTGGTTGATTAATCATTAGTTGAGTTGGGTACATATTTAATATTTTGATGGAGTTGGCTACCTTGTAGAACCAATATACATAATCAGATTTCGTTCTTCTTCTATAGACCTCAGGTGAGTGCAGCATATTAGAAAGTTTAGCTTGAAACTTCATGTGTTGCCTAGATCTACTCAATGCCTTCACGCCGAAAACTGTGCTAATAGACAAAATTCTCTCACTTATGGTAGGTAATTTTAACTCTGCTCTCATATTAACTATTCTCGTGGACTTTGGAGCCCCAAGGATGAGACGCATAGCTTCATTTTGCAAGGTTTCAAGAGATTTCAGCTCTTTGTCAGTATACAGTGTGAGATGTAGAGCATTGTAGTCAATCACAGAGCGTATAAATGATACATAAAACATTCTAGCAAGTCTCACGTTAATTCCATGATTGACACCAACAAGGACCCGCAAGGGCTTTAATCTCTCCCACAGTCTCCTCTTGAGAGAAGAAAGGTACCCAGGGTCGTTAATGGGGACACCAAGGTATCTGTAAGACTCGCAGTTCTCAAGTGCTCGCCCATCTATATGATAATTGGCTGGTGGAATACCACATGGAATGAGGGCACGAGTTTTCTGTACAGAGATAAGGAGGCCACATTCCTCAGCTCTAGTAGCAAAAGCATCGAGCAGAACTTGCATTCTAGGCTCGGAGGCAGCCTGTAAACATATATCATCAGCATAACAAATGACAGTGTCTTCATTATTAGTTGGAAGATCTTTAATAAGTTTATGCATCAGAACGTTGAACAACAAGGGGCTGAGGACCCCTCCTTGTGGAGTTCCCAGTTCAAAGTGTTTGCTCTCTGTGCTTTTAACACCATTAAACAAAACATATGCTGTTCGATTAGACAAATAGCCCTTTATCCATTTCAGTAATTTTCCTTGTATTCCCAGCTCGGCAAGCTGTTCCAGTATGATTTCTCTGTTTGCTGTATCAAAAGCTGCTGCTAGGTCGATGAAGACTGTTTGAGGGGAAGCTTCAATATGTGCGAAGTATTCAGCAAAACAGTGTTGTGTACTGAGCCCAGGCATAAATCCAAACAGTTGAGGTGACAGGTGCCCCTGTATACGATACATGAGTCTGTTAAGAACAATACGTTCAAGCACTTTGCAAACACACGATGTTAGAGATATGGGTCTATAATTATCTGAGTGTGGTTTGGGGATGGGAACAATGACACTCTGTGTCCAAGCATCAGGTAATACTCCTTCACGTAAACTCATTCTGTACAACACTAACAGTGGATTACCTGGTACTTGTGAGACTAATCTCAGTAGACTGTAAGTAATACCGTCCTCTCCAGGAGCAGTTGATTTTCCCATCTTTAGTGCATGATTTAATTCCCATTCAGTTACATCATTAAGGTCCGACACGTCGATAGCTGTACAGGCAAGATTGATGGTTCGTTGTCTGTTGGGGCGTGTGTCATCAAGTTTATGCTGTATGTTAATTGGAAGTGGGTCGTAGCTTGATGTTAGTGCCCATTGATCAAGGAGAATGTTTGCTTGTTCTAGTGGGCTGTGGTGCAGTGGTTTGGTTGGGTTGCTTCTAGAGATTTTTCGTATCTTTTCCCAAACTTCAACAAGTGTTGTTTGCTCATTTATACTTTGTAGGAACTCTTCCCAATGTTTATTACGTATGACGATGCTCATGTCTCTCACCTCTCTATTTGCAACAAGAAATGCATGCAAGTCACCTTGTGCTTTGGTTCGTTTGTACGTATCACCAAGTTGCTTTACTCGTTCATGTTCTTTAACAAATACGGGGTCAAGAACCCACTTGGGTGGTGGCAGGTGTTGCCCACTTCTCCTAGGCTTACGACTTGTTCCCCAACACACCCATGTGTCGTAGTTGGTAGTAATCGTATCAACGAGATCTCTGGAGAAGGCTTGTACATTCGTTATTGTGTAATCTTGATACCAGTTTGACATACAAATAATAAAGTGGTCATGCAAGCCATATGGAATATTCATTTTCCGTCTTTGATGTCTATTAGGTACATCACACTGTACCTCATAGGAAGCAGAAACTGCATAGTGATCACTAACTAAGTGATTTACCAACGAACATTCCATCCTATCTTGCACAAGGTTTCTACCCATTACATAATCAAGTCTGCCTCCCAATAAATGAGTTTGGGTATCCGTAGTATACACGGTTAACCTGTTGTCATAAACATATTTGATAAATTTGCATCCATTATCGTTGTTAGTAATGTCTCCCAGCGTAATATGTCTAGCATTAAAATCTCCCATGTATATTGTCCCATGATTGTCTAGATCTGGGAGCAATGTTACATTGAGTTTCTGGCTTCTGGCATATACGCTGAGGAATGAGAAGTGGCCTGCTGTAGTTTGTACATGAAAGTGATGGTACTGTGTGTGTGCATTGTGTGACGTGCTCA
>WNGS01167689.1:11205-21836 GCA_020271785.1 Procambarus virginalis | reverse complement strand
CCTGACATTAGCAAACCCTGTACCTCATGAAAGTACAGCTCATTACAAGTTAGAGGAACATGGTACGAAAAGAGTTATGTTATATTATATTAGGGTTTGGTTATTTCAAAGGAAGTTAACATTAATGGAATAGAGTTGGATGGGAACCATTGTAAGTGGAGTGCTCCAGATACACTCTTGGGGCCCCTGTTGTTCACCACGTATATAAATGGTTTTAGAGAAGGACTAAAGAACAATATCACGAACAACATCATCAAATTTGCAGATTACATAATGGTATATGGTAAAGTGTGATATGAAAATTATATCGTGGTCTTACAAAAAAATCTACATAAACTCTGTAAATTGTCAAAATTTACAAAATTTACAATGTTTGTTTTTTTATTACGAAAAATGCAAGACCTTGAAATATGGGGCATAAGAACCCACGTCACAACCATCAAATTAACAGCATTACCGTACAGGAGAGTGATGAAAAAATGGATCTTGGAGTCAAAATCCACCATTCACTGAAAGTTATGCAATAGGCATCAGCAGCAGTACAAAAAAAATGAAATAATCAAGCGCACCTTTGACTTTAAGGAAAAGATGGAAGGTATTAACCTGCATAAATAATCTCTGGTGCCCATTTGGATTACTGTATCCAAGCATGGAGACCTCATCTCCAGAAAGACATAGCTGCTTCAAAAGGATGTACCTGTGGCAGCTGGCAACCCACGCACACACACCACCTGCGGCAGCTGACAACCCACACACACACACACCACCTGCGACAGCTGACAACCCCCACACACACACACCACCTGCGGCAGCTGGCTACCCACACACACACCACCTGCGGCAGCTGGCAACCCACACACAACCTGCGGCAGCTGGCAACTCACACACACACACACAACCTGCGGCAGCTGGCAACTCACACACACACACAACCTGCGGCAGCTGGCAACTCACACACACACACAACCTGCGGCAGCTGGCAACCCACACACAACCTGCGGCAGCTGGCAACTCACACACACACACAACCTGCGGCAGCTGGCAACCCACACACAACCTGCGGCAGCTGGCAACCCACACACACACAACCTGCGGCAGCTGACAACCCACACACAACCTGCGGCAGCTGGCTACCCACACACACACCACCTGCGGCAGCTGGCTACCCACACACACACCACCTGCGGCAGTTACTGAACTATTAAGAGCTCCCACACCTGAAGCAGCTGCTCTATTTCCTCGTTAGTCTCGTCCACTTCCTGGAGTTCTTCCTCGCTGTTATTTGCCTGAAAACATGATTCGTGTTACTAAGAGGCAGAGTGTATGTTATTCTAAGTTATTACTCTCACAGAGTGTATGTTATTCTAAGTTATTACTCTCACAGAGTGTATGTTATTCTAAGTTATTACTCTCACAGAGTGTATGTTATTCTAAGTTATTACTCTCACAGAGTGTATGTTATTCTAAGTTATTACTCTCACAGAGTGTATGTTATTATAAGTTATTACTCTCACAGAGTGTATGTTATTCTAAGTTATTACTCACACAGAGTGTATGTTATTCTAAGTTATTACTCTCACAGAGTGTATGTTAGTCTAAGTTATTACTCTCGCAGAGTGTATGTTATTCTAAGTTATTACTTTCACAGAGTGTATGTTATTCTAAGTTATTACTCTCACAGAGTGTATGTTATTCTAAGTTATTACTTTCACAGAGTGTATTTTATTCTAAGTTGTTACTCACACAGATTGTTTGTTATTCAAAGTTGTTACTCACAAAGAAAGCATGATATTCGAAGTTATTACTCAAACAGAGTGTACCCTGTGTTATAAATATTTAGGTAGACTGCATAATGTAATTTTCCAATTGTATTACTTTGTCACTTTGTCAAAATCGATCTCACTTTGTCAGCAAATGTTTACCAATACCAGGCTATTTCATTCTGGTGCCTCGATAGATCTTCATCACACGCTTCATCAGCTTCAAATGCATGATAGCCACAGTAGCAATTTGGGGCGACCACCAATTGATTTAGACACAGGAGGGGTAACTTGACAGTGAGGAACTAATGGGGTGTGTTCTTGTCTATCTGCCAATAGATAGAATGACATAGGTCAACCCGGTACGATGTTCCTGGTGAGAATACCTGTGCTGGCTCCTGGAGGGGGGGGGGGGCTTGCTAGGGTCTCATTGGAGCACAACCGTCAGGTCTATGAACTGAGCAATATCATCACACCACAGGTGCTGTGCACATACTCATACACAAGCAGGTCCACAGGTTTGGGGGTTTGGCAGCTGTTATCTCACGCTACTCTGCGCGTGGTACTGCAAGGAGTTCGCAGGAGCACAGTGATCCTCTCAGCGTTACACAACAATACTATTGTACAGTGAACCACCAGCCACCAACATATCCCCTTAATATCCACTCCCTCCAGGAACTAAATCAATATTATACGTCAATGAACACACAGGGCGAAGGGGGAGGAGAGTCAGCCATCTTGCCTTGTCGAGACCAGAAACGTACCGCGACAGTCCTTAGAGTCCTCTCTAAGTTACGAGGTATCCTTAAGTATTACTTCACATCGACCTCGTCAACAACACGGGAAATATCTCGTAGCTGGTTCTAAGACAGTTGATTAAGCTGGCCAGTCTATTTTTGTTGTGTAGTTCTCGGTTATAAGGTAAGGACACCAGCCCTAATGGGAAAGTCTTCTCCACAGATATACCATAATGTGATATATTTTTTTTATTGATATATACAAGAATTGTTACATTCTTGTATAGCCACTAGTACACGTAGCGTTTCGGGCAAGTCCTTAATGCTATGTTCCCCGGAATACGACCCCTCGCTAAGAATAGTTTAACAACCAGATACCCAATTTACTGTTGAGTTAAACAGAGGCTACAGTTAAGGATTTGCGCCCAGTAAATCCTCCCTGGCCAGGATACGAACCCCAGGACAAAGCGCTCGCGGAACGCCAGGCGAGCGTTACCACTACTCCACGGAGACTATCTGTGGAGGAGGCTTACCCCTTAATTTAAGGGTAAATCTCATAATTTTTCTGATTATGTGATAATCACATAAATTGATTGATTCAATTTATTCAATATAATTTGTGAATGAAATTATATTGTAATTTGTTGGCAGGCGTGTGTAGTGTGGGTGTGAAGACAAGACGGATGGTGAGATGACAACGGAGAGACACCATCACCACACATGTCCACACCATCTTCAGAGTCCCCTCCATTACCACAGTCCTATCACCAGTACAGCTAAACTGTTAATTGTTCAGCTTAGCCCCGGATAGAGCAAGTTAATTTAATCAATTATAATTAACCAATAAACTTTAATAATAAAATCATATTGATATAAATTGCTCTAACCTAATCTACTGAAAATTTAAACCCACTAAGTTTGAGGGATATATTAGGGAGGAGATATAGAAACATACAGTCCACTTCTTTAACGATTAATTAAAGATTTATAAATAAATTAAATATATAATATAATTAGTTTCAGCACCTCAGTGTGGTGATTCAGAGGGGAAACACCTGCTGTGTCCTCGATTCCTATCAGGAAGAGGAGGAGCTCCAAGAGATCCATAACATTTCAACCCTTTTGAATTAACTAATGTACATTTTGTAAATTTAAGCACAACAAAACACAAAAAGAAGGGGTGGTAGGAGAAAAGCACACATAAACTGTACTGGCGGGGACCTAAACATTCCCTCTGATGCGTTATGTGTGATTTCCTCCGAGGCTAAGGGTCCCTTTCTTCCAGCCAGAGGTGGTACTCCCTCTCGATAATTTATAAATAGAATTAAGTAAATTTCCTCCACACAAGTATTTCCCCAGAGTAATTCTAAGCCTCAAGCTTGTCTGCTTCAGGCAGACACCTGACTATAATGTTCTCATTTGAGGTCCGACAGTCAAGAGTCCATAATACCTCGACACTGTTAGTGGCCGACAGCATTTATTGTTGAATGTTGAGAGGTTGGACGGCCTCTCTGTAGAGGACACGGTGGGCTTCTCACATGGTCACTTGCCATACACATTCTGATCTCTGCATTGGACACACCTTAAGGGTTTATGTCGGTAGTTTCCTGGCGGATATGTGCATTGTGGTCGGATAGTGGGTGTGGTTTACCCGCCTGGTTTATAGGTTCATCGGGATGAGGGCGGTTTCACCGTTACCTTGTCAATTTTAAATGTGTTTGGATTCTTTTTAGTTTTGTCTACTATTTCTAACCTATGTACTAGTAGTAGGCATCTGTCAATCCCGTGGGGTTATGGAGTTGTGCCCTAGGTGTCTGGTTGGGTGCAACGTCTGCTATGGCTGTGAAGTCCAACCCATGAAAGGGAATTCCGACCGCAGCGAGTGCAGATAAACGCTGAAGCGGTTGCGTCTGTCAGTGGTCGAGACTTCCTCTGAAGTCTCTTTCCCTCTGTCTGCCTCTTCAGTTCGCCCTCGAATTGCTGGAGTCCCTTCCGCACTTTGCATCTCCAGGCAAATCTGTCCGCAGCTGCTTCCTCCCAAGTGTTGATGTCAGTGTTGTGCTGCTTGAAGTCACGTTCCAGGCGTCTTTGAAATGCAGCTGGGGTGTTTTGGTGGGCCTCTTTCCTGATGCCAGTTCTCCGAATAAGAGGTCCTTCGGTATGCGGCCATCTTCCATGCGTGTGACATGTCCCAGCCATCGCATGCATCTCTGCTTCAGGAGAGTAAACATTGAAGAGATACCTGTTCTCTCAAGCACTACGTTGTTGGTGAGGTGGTTTCTCCATGTGATGTCAAGGATGCGTCTCAGGTTCCACATGTGATAGGTATTGAGCCTTCTCGCAGGGTCCAGCATTCAGAGTCATAGAGAAGTGTACTCACCACACATGCCATGTAGACCTGTGTCTAGGTGTGCATTGTCAGTTTGACATTTGCCCAAACGCGCTTTGTGAGCCTGACCAGTGTTATTGCGGCCTTTCTGATACGCCTGTTGACCTCAGTGTCCAGGTAAAGGGTATCTAAGATTGTGGAGTCCAGGTACACAAACTCGTAGGCCGCCTCCAGCATGCAGTCTGTGATGTTTATGCTGGGTAACTCATTGACGTCTTGTCCCATTACCTATGTCTTCTTCAGGCTGATTGTCAGGCCGAATGTGGAGCAGGCTGCGGCAAAGCAGTTGAATAGTTGCTGCAGGCCTTCTGCAGTGTACTCACCTATTTGTACTAACCTATTTGTCTCAGGTAATCTCTCGAATCTCTCAGGTAGCCCCAGGAGTCCGTCAGGTAGCCCCAGGAGTCCCTCAGGTAGCCAAGGAGTCCCTCAGGTAGCCCCAGGAGTCCCTCAGGTAGCCCCAGATGTCCCTCAGGTGGCCCCAGGAATCACTCAGGTAGCCCCAGGAGTCCCTCAGGTAACCCCAGGAGTACCTCAGGTAGCCTCAGCAGTCCCTCAGGTAGCCCCAGGAGTTCCTCAGGTAGCCCCAGGAGTCCATCAGGTAGCCCCTGGAGTCCCTCAGGGTGACAAGCACCGGCCCCGCCCCACACAGAGAACACCAGGTAGCAAAACCAAAACTCGGCCCCCAACTATAACGCAAAAATCATCCAGTGTCCTTCGGCAGAGCAGAAGCTGGCCGCCCACCACGGCTGAGGGCACACCAGGAACCCACCACGGCTGAGGGCACATCAGGAGCCCACCACAGCTGAGGGTACATCAGGAACCCACCACGGTAGAGGACACACCAGGAGCCCATCACGGCTGAGGGCACACCAGGAGCCCACCACGACTTAGGACACACCAGGAACCCCACCACGGCTGAGGGCACACCAGGAGCCCACCACGACTGAGAACACACCAGGAACCCCACCACGGCTGAGGGCACACCAGGAGCCCACCACGGCTGAGGGCACACCAGGAGCCCACAACGGCTGAGGACACACCAGGAGCCCACCACAGCTGAGGGCACACCAGGAGCCCACCACGGCTGAGGGCACACCAGGAGCCCACCACGGCTGAGGGCACACCAGGAGCCCACCACGGCTGAGGGCACACCAGGAGCCCACCACGGCTGAGGGCACACCAGGAGCCCACCACGGCTGAGGGCACACCAGGAGCCCACCACGGCTGAGGGCACACCAGGAGCCCACCACGGCTGAGGGCACACCAGGAGCCCACCACGGCTGAGGGCACACCAGGAGCCCACCACGACTGAGGGCACACCAGGAGCCCACCACGGCTGAGGGCACACCAGGAGCCCACCACGGCTGAGGACACACCAGGAGCCCACCACGGCTGAGGGCACACCAGGAGCCCACCACGGCTGAGGGCACACCAGGAGCCCACCACGGCTGAGGACACACCAGGAGCCCACCACGCTGAGGGCACACCAGGAGCCCACCACGGCTGAGGGCACACCAGGAGCCCACCACGGCTGAGGGCACACCAGGAGCCCACCACGGCTGAGGGCACACCAGGAGCCCACCACGGCTGAGGGCACACCAGGAGCCCACCACGGCTGAGGGCACACCAGGAGCCCACCACGGCTGAGGGCACACCAGGAGCCCACCACGGCTGAGGGCACACCAGGAGCCCACCACGGCTGAGGGCACACCAGGAGCCCACCACGGCTGAGGGCACACCAGGAGCCCACCACGGCTGAGGACACACCAGGAGCCCACCACGGCTGAGGGCACACCAGGAGCCCACCACGGCTGAGGGCACACCAGGAGCCCACCACGGCTGAGGGCACACCAGGAGCCCACCACGGCTGAGGGCACACCAGGAGCCCACCACGGCTGAGGGCACACCAGGAGCCCACCACGGCTGAGGGCACACCAGGAGCCCACCACGGCTGAGGGCACACCAGGAGCCCACCACGGCTGAGGGCACACCAGGAGCCCACCACGGCTGAGGGCACACCAGGAGCCCACCACGGCTGAGGGCACACCAGGAGCCCACCACGGCTGAGGACACACCAGGAGCCCACCACGGCTGAGGGCACACCAGGAGCCCACCACGGCTGAGGGCACACCAGGAGCCCACCACGGCTGAGGGCACACCAGGAGCCCACCACGGCTGAGGGCACACCAGGAGCCCACCACGGCTGAGGCACACCAGGAGCCCACCACGGCTGAGGGCACACCAGGAGCCCACCACGGCTGAGGGCACACCAGGAGCCCACCACGGCTGAGGGCACACCAGGAGCCCACCACGGCTGAGGGCACACCAGGAGCCCACCACGGCTGAGGGCACACCAGGAGCCCACCACGGCTGAGGGCACACCAGGAGCCCACCACGGCTGAGGGCACACCAGGAGCCCACCACGGCTGAGGGCACACCAGGAGCCCACCACGGCTGAGGGCACACCAGGAGCCCACCACGGCTGAGAGCACACCAGGAGCCCACCACGGCTGAGGGCACACCAGGAGCCCACCACGGCTGAGGGCACACCAGGAGCCCACCACGGCTGAGGGCACACCAGGAGCCCACCACGGCAGAGGGCACACCAGGAGCCCACCACGGCTGAGGGCACACCAGGAGCCCACCACGGCAGAGGGCACACCAGGAGCCCACCACGGCTGAGGGCACACCAGGAGCCCACCACGACTGAGGACACACCAGGAGCCCACCACGGCTGAGGGCACACCAGGAGCCCACCACGACTGAGGACACACCAGGAGCCCACCACGGCTGAGGGCACACCAGGAGCCCACCACGGCTGAGGGCACACCAGCCAGAAAGCGTTCAAACTCTACCAACAATCCTGTGACCCAAGGCGATATGTGTGCCAGGTGTCGCAACAATCCGGACCGTCGAACAGGGACGCCAAACGGTAGTATCATAATCCAAAATTGCGAAACAGAACACGATCCTGTGGCTTCCAGGCGGTGTCCGGACGTCCGCTCGTCGTCCAGGTTAAACCAGAAGTACAATGAGCTCCGAGTTATTGGTAAAGTTTGTTTACATGGACAGTGAGGTCTGGCGGTTGAGCATTGTGGCCAATGTTTATGAGGACGGGCTGCTGCGAGGACGGGCTGCTGCGAGGAAGGGCTGCTGCGAGGACGGGCTGCTGCGAGGACGGGCTGCTGCGAGGACGGGCTGCTGCGAGGACGGGCTGCTGCGAGGAAGGGCTGCTGCGAGGAAGGGCTGCGGCGAGGAAGGGCTGCTGCGAAGACGGGCTTCTGCGAGGAAGGGCTGCTGCGAGAACGGGCTGGTGCGAGGACGAGCTGCTGCGAGGACGAGCTGCTGCGAGGACGGGGCTGCTGTGTGAACGGGATGTTTGAGAATGGGTTTGTTACCTCTGAATCTTCGAATGAGAACACAGGCTCGAACGCATACAAAATGAAGGCATGACAATTATTCTTGGAGTCCCAAGAACTGCCAAAACATCTAATCAACGAGAGGAGTTGTCCCTCCACAGTGTTAAAAGCAGAATTAAGGAACTGAATGATAAGCTTGCAATTAAGATAGCCAGAGATCCCTATTACAATGATATTGCCAAGAAAAACTGAGTTCTGTGCTACCTACAGGAGTAAACAAGAGAAGCAAATAATGGCATCACAGATCAGTCTGCTACCTCGAAGAACTTCACTTGCTTAAGCAAGCCCGTGAGCTCCTGCCTGTAGAGAGGTTATCTCCTTGGGAGGATGACTCATGCAGGATTATCATCAATGAAGTGGCAACGAAAAATCCACCATGATACCACAAGAAATGAGGCACAAGTATCTCAAGGAAATTTATAAAGAAGCCGGAGATGAACTAGATCAAATCTGCACTGACGGGTCGTCTAATCCTGTTAATGGCAGGGCTGGTGCAGCATACACTGTAATTAGGAATTATGCTTTTCAACGCAGAAATGAGGAGAAAGCACGTATTGAGAACTATGCCTCTTCAACGGAAGCAGAGCTAACTGCCATTGTTATGGCGTTAAGATTCCTTGAACGAAACACTAATGGCGCAGTGATCTACACTGATTCAAAAGCAGCGTTACAAAGCGTAAGTAAAAATCGGGTAGAAAATCTTGCGATAATCACTGAAATTAAGAGAGCTGTTAGAGTACTAACCTACTATTGAGGCGTCGTCAAGTTTCTGTGGATCCCCTCCCATGTTGGAATATGTGGAAATGAACGAGCAGATGTGCTGGCTGCTGAAGGAGACCATATTGACTACTTCATACCCAAGACTCTTCTACAAATTGGAGGTATTGTCAGGCAACATCACCTTGACAAGATAACTGACGAAAGGAGAACATAAGCCCAAATCAGCGAATCTGTGTGATGGTACAACATTGCTGCAGCTGGCACTCCCAATCATTATGGACGAAGAGGTACTGGCCGCGGGAGAGAATCAATAATAGCGAGAATCCGTCTTGGATACAAATATCCATGGAGATTCGGAATGGAAACAACAGTTGAGCAGTGGAGTTGCAGAATCTGTGGTGAGAGTGACGGACACCGCCTTGACCACTACCTGAGAGAATGTGAACACCTGAGAGACATTAGAAATATGTGTAGAAATAAAACCCCACATTGTTTGAGTTAGTAAAACACTATTTGTCAAATATAGATACTGTTCTTAAAAGATTCCTCTATTTTGCACCTGCAAGATAACGTAAGATTTTAAGGGTTGACGAATGTTAATCTTCTTGTTTGAGAAGGTGTTCACTTGAGACAGTTAAGCAAGTCCCAGCTGTGTCTGGGTACAAGTGACAGGGTGAACAACCCAGCGGGTTTTCTTCTTATTGGGGAGTGTTGTACAAGCTGCTATGGCCTATGGCGGTATGTTTACTCACAGGATGAGTGGCGCTGCCCAATAAACTCGCCCCTCAGGGCAAAATTTAAGAACAGGAACGATACTAGAGTATTTCGTTGCCGGCAATATCTACATTTTATTAGTATAAATGGCGAAAGGCTCCTTAAGAGACCAGTTGGTAATTGTTATGTCAAGCCAGATTTGTACAGTTATTCGTTACAGTCAAGTAGACTCTGTTTTCTTGTTTGATTTTTGTCGCTAATTACTAAATATACATCATGTCTTCAGTCACAGCCACATTGTTGCGTTGTTGTAGTTCATGAAATAAAGCATGCGGAATAATCTCTCTCTCTCTCTCTCTCTCTCTCTCTCTCTCTCTCTCTCTCTCTCTCTCTCTCTCTCTCTCTCTCTCTCTATCTATCTCTCTCTCTCTCTCTTTATCTTTCTATCTATCTCTCTATCTATCTATAACTCTCTATAACTGGCGTGGTAAGTGAGGTGTTCATCCCGAAGGCGGATCAGATCCTCTGCCCGAGCTGGGTTACTGGCTCTCACCTCCTTCTCTACCGTCTCGAAACGACGGATGGTTTCCTTCTGTGGGTAATGGATGGATATTTAGAACGAAGAAAGGGAGGGGATGGATTATCAGGGAAAAGCGCCAAACTATTAAGACTATATAACACTTGGGAGGAGTCAGTATATGGATTTGAGATGGAACGGGGGAAGGAATAGTGCCCAACCACTTGGACGGTCGGGGATTGATTGCCGACCTGCATGAAGCGATACCGTCGGTCTACCGTCCAGTCCAAGTGGTTGGGAAGTGGGTAGTTCTGGTGGTTAGGGTGACGAGGGTGGGATTAAATTATTTATTTAGCAAGTGGACTGTATCAT
>WNGS01167688.1:0-10088 GCA_020271785.1 Procambarus virginalis | reverse complement strand
CATCCAAACCGTCAACGCATCTCCTTACGTCTGTCCTGGTGCAGCCATCGGGAGGGGTAACCCCTTCATGCAAACTGCACCTATTCTCAAGAAGCAGAAGAGAGAGATCACAACAGAGCCGGCGCTATCCGGCAACTGCATCGAACGCCCTTCATACCGTCGGAGGAAGTCCCAATACCCCTCCTCCTGCATGAACTTGATAATCATCCGGTGGGCCGTAACAAGTTCAACTCCATATATTGCCTCCACCGGGACACGTAGCATGTCGCACATTACTAGCTCAATGGCTGGAGAACAAGCCTTACACGAGAACTCGAGCCCCACCGAGTTCACCCGCAAAACAGGAGAAATCGCAAGGCCCCCCATGTTCAAAACAGCCACGTCAGCACTTAGCCAGGCTGCAACCACACTGGAGGGCAGTGACGCCCACCACCTGGCGACCAAACGGCAAAACAACCCCAGCAGTCACGGAGGGACACGTCCGCACTCCACGGCTGCTCAGGGTCAACTCACTTTGTTCAGTTAGTGTCATTGTTCAGTCAGCGACGACGGGATAAGAATACCGTGGGTCCATCAGGCTGTTGATTAGCTGTTCTTGAATGTGCCACTGGAGTGACAGTAAAGTAACGTCAATTCACTGTGTAGTAGTTTTAGTTTATTTTGTGAATAATTGTTTGCTATAGAAACGGTCGTTTATGTCAAACCTTCCAATATTACTGCCCCACATCTCATGTTCTGCAACGCTTTGCCATCTTATGTTCATATCAAGTCTGTATCTAAAGCTCGAGTCCATTGCACAGCACCACACTTCTATAAATACGAAGTGAGAATCCGTCGGCTACCTTTATTAGTTGTCAACTAGGAGGAGCCAGCGACCTAAGTGACAGGTGTTACCCGTGTGGTTCGCCTGGCGGTTTGCTCCCGCGGTCCTATGATCTTAGGCTTTAAGATTAAACATCTGCCACTGGCAGCTCTTGCTGTTTAAGGTCTGCCTCTCTTGCGAGGTAGTTACGATTAACGTAACATCAATAGGACTTAATTTCTTTTGATAATTGTCAAAGAAAAAAAAAATCTCACACTCTTCTTAGTACTAATTATGGAAACTCAAACTTTCCTACTTGCAGTAAATATTCCTGTCAACCTTTGAGATGAATGAGGTGAAGTGTTGCCGAGCATATAAGCAGCAAAATAGCTGCTTATATGTTCGTTCTGTTATTGAGAATGGTCCAGGACGGATCGAAACGTCGTCGTCCCTTTATTTTCTAGTGTGTGGATTGGTCAACTGCTCCCTTTTCCTAACTAATTCTATGACTTTCTTAAACTTCTGTATCAGTTCCTCACTTGAGGGACCTGCGCTCCTTTCGTTGTCTTGACTTTTGAGGGAACTACCGTCTCCCCACAGCATTCGTCCTCCAGCACGGCAAATGGGTTAGAAGTCCTTATGATATCTGTAGGCAGTCTTGCCAAAGTGTTCTTACGACCTCTGTCCTTTATGACACTCCAGGCTGCTATTATTTTGACGGCTGCTATTTCTATTTTCTATTGAAAGCTTTCTGCTTTGCGTATTTCAGCCTCAAATACCCGTTGCCTCCATCTCCTCCTTTACTTCCCCCCTCTCTCAAGCAAACATGAAATGTGACGCCATTCCCCCCCAACCAAACCTTGCCCGAAACGCTGTGCACATTAATGGGTTTAGGTACTATATGCACTAGCTCTATCTATAAATCCAACATTATGTTTGTAACTCATCTATGTATGTACTTTTACCTGAATAAACATTTTGACTTTGATTTGATTTTTTACCATCCCGAGCAATAAAGCCCAGTACTCGTCCTCCATACCTTCTCAACTTTCAAATCACACATCAATACACAACACTCACTTGAGTAATAAATAAAAAAATTAAATAATATATTTATTCAGGTAAGGTACATACATACAAGTGAATTTTACATAAATTGATCGATTTATAGATAGAGCTAGTACATACAATGCCTAAAGCTACTATTACGCAATGCGTTTCGGCAGGAAAAACATTAATATCTAAAACTTAATACTAATTGAGTATAAAGAATAAAATATGTTGAGAACAAATACAAATAAAGATAAAAAAGGGGGAACATGACTGAAAAAGCAGCACAAATACAATAGGTCGACAAACAGCGTTGATTAAAAAATAACAGACATGGGTTGAAAATAGAGGGGTAAGGTAGGTTACAGGGAATTTATTAGGTAGAGTTTCGTTTTTATCTTAAACTGGTAAGAGAGGTACAGTCTTTAACATGGTTGGGAAGGTCATTCCACATTCTGGGTCCCTTGATTTGTAGAGCATTTCTAGTTTGATTAAGTCGTACTCTTGGAATATCAAAACTGTATTTATTTCTGGTGTGGTGCTCATGGGTTCTGTTACAACCTTCAATGAAGCTTTTGAGGTCAGGATTGGCATTACAGTTCAGCGTTTTATATGTATAATACACATGAGAGAATGTGCAGTGACTTAATATCTAACATATTCAGAGATTTGAGTAGGGGTACCGAGTGATGTCTGGGGCCAGAGTTGGATATTGTCCTAATAGCAGCTTTGTGTTGAGTAATTAGAGGACGTAAATGATTTGGGTAGTAGAACCCCAAGCACAAATACCATAGTTGAGGTATGGATAGATGAGGGAGTAATAGAGAGTAACCAGGGCAGGGCGGGGTACATAATATCTGATCTTAGAAAGAATGCCAACAGTTTTTAAACTTTTTTGATATATTTAGAATGTGTCCCTGGAAATTCAGCTTGTGATCAATGAGAACGCCAAGGAATTTTCCATCTAATTTGTTACAAATTTGGGTATTGTTTATTTTGAGATTTATTTGATTAGAGGATTTATTGCCAAACAGAATATAGAAAGTTTTGTCAATGTTAAGGGTGAGTTTGTTGGCAGTTAGCCAAAGATGGACTTTATTTAGCTCAGTATTTACTGTGGCATTTAGAGCAAGGGGGTCAGGACTGGAGTAAATGAAGGTTGTGTCGTCAGCAAATAGAATTGGTTTGAGGTGTTGGGAGGCATTTGGAAGGTCATTAATGTAGATGAGAAAGAGGAGAGGGCCAAGTATGCTGCCCTGAGGAACACCAATGTTGATGGGTAGGGTGGGAGAAATTGAATTATTCACAGAAACATACTGGAGCCTGTCAGTAAGGTAAGATTTGAGGTATTGCAGGGAGTGTCCTCTGACTCCATAATGATGTAATTTAAGAAGAAGGTTTTGGTGGTTGACAGTGTCAAAAGCCTTACGCAGGTCCACAAAAAACCAACAGGGAACTCATTTTTATCAAGAGCTGCATGAATCAAGTTAATCATACTAATAAGTGCATCGTTAGTGCTTTTTTGGGTCTGAAGCCATATTGGCAAGAGCTAAGTATATTGTGTTTGGCTAGATAAGAGTAAAGCTGCTTGTAGATTAGTTTTTCAAAAATTTTTGATAAGTTAGGCAGGATTGATATAGGTCTGTAGTTGTTAACATCTGTGAGATCACCACATTTGTGGACAGGGGTTACTCTCGCTTTTTTTAGAATATCTGGAAAGGTTTGGAGTTCAAGTGACTTGTTGAAGAGCAATGCAATTGCAGGGGCTAAGGATCTGGAGGCTTTTTTGTAAATTAATGTTGGTATCTCCTCAAGGGCACTAGACTTGGTTTTAAGGGAAAGGATTATCTCATTGACGTCAGTGGAATTAGTAGGCTTTAGGTACAGAGACTGTGGATAGTTACCTGTAAGATAGTCCTTAACATCAGTACTGGAAGATGGAATATCATTTGCAAGGGATGACCCAATGGAAGAGAAGAACCTATTGAACTCAATAGCAGAATCAGAGGCTGAAAGCTGACCATCGTTATTGGACAGGAGTGTTGGTTTGTTGTTTAAAATCTTCTTTGATCCCAATATTTGTGAAATTGTGCTCCAAGTTTTTTTAATGTTGCTCTTTATTTGGGTAAATTTATCTTCGTAGTATTTAGTTTTGGCTCGTCTAATTATCTTAGATAGCAATAACGAGTAATTCTTTGAGAATTCTTTGGAGACGGTTCCTAACCTATACTTCTTCTCAAGGTCATGTTTTTATTAATGGATTTAAGTATTCCCTTTGTAAGCCAGGGATTGTTAAGCCTTTTGGTTGTGACTTGTTTTGTAAGCATAGGACAGTGGGTGTTATAAAGGCTAAGAGTTTTTTGAAGAAAAGATTGCACTGCTAGGTTGATGTCCCCTATGTTACCTAACTCGGACTCCCAGTTGACATTATCAGCAGCAGTTATAAAATTGTCTATAGCAGATTCATTGTGCAGCCTAAAACTTATCTCCCTTGACTCTAGAGGTGGTTTGTTAATGTTAGTTAAGAGAAATGTGGGGTAATGGTCTGTAGTGCTATCGGTGATTATACCTGAAGTAAGCGGAGAGGTTATGTTGGTCCAGATGTGATCTAGAGTCGTGGCAGTACTATCAGTGATTCTAGTAGGTCTAGTGATTAAGGGTATGAGGAAGCAGGAATTCATACAGTTGAGGAAGCTAACAGCAGTAGGGTGTTCAGGCTCGCAGAGGTCAATATTAAAGTCCCCTGCGATAATTAGATGGTTTTTGTTCAGTCTGTTATCGAGTATTAGATTACTAAGGTTTGAATTGAATTCGGACACATCAGTGTTAGGAATTCTATAGACTGCACCCACAGACAGGATAGACTCGGCACCCTTGACTCTGAAACTGGCGAAGATATACTCCCCACAGCAGTCTCTAGTTCTAATTACTTTTAAGCATGTTAGTTCTTGGTGGTAGTAAAGAGCAGTACCACCACCTCTCTGAATTTGACGACAGTTGTGAATTGCCGAGTAGTTAGGCATGTTAAAGAGTTGAGTAGTATCCTCTTTCAACCATGTTTCAGTAAGTATAATAAAAGAGAATTTGTTGTCAATAGTTTCAATCAAGGCACTAACATCATCGAAGTGTTTACCTAGGGATCTAACATTCAAGTTGATTACAGAGATATTGTGATTATGTGTTAATACATTGTTTACATCATGTGCTGTAAAATATCTGCAATTTAGATCATTAAAGTGATGATTGTCATAGATAGTGGATAAGAGGTTTAGTTCAGGGTCTTAACTTGCCTGCATAAAAAGGCTGGTTGCAGGAAAACAAGACAAGAATGGCAAATTACAAAATAGAATTATGATATAAAAGGGGAAAAAAATATATAACAAGTCTATACAACAAAAACAAAATGAACAAAAAAAAAGAAAAATGAGGTAGCTTACAAGGGGCTTACAGGTACTCTCAGGTACACTGTAAGTAATAATTTGCATATTGAGACACAGGCAAAGCCAGGGGTACAATGGAGTAAGAGAGTATGGCGAGGCTAGGCAACCTAGGTAATAAATGAAATCAGAGAAAAAAGTTGAATAATAAACATAGGCAAATTTAAGCTAAAGATTATTAACTATAAGTAGTTTAGTTATGATCGTATAATTAAAAAGACCTAAAGAAATATTAAAGCACTCGGTTAATTATGTCCAGAAAATGACTAGTAAAAGGTAAATTAAAAATTAATTAAAAAAGTGAAACGAAGAGAAATTAGGATACCTAGCCCGCACTAGGTGACAAGGGGGTTAATTATGTTGACTCATTGGGAGTGATAATAAGGTGAGACAAACCACATTGGTTGAGGAAAGTGTTGAGGTTATCCTCATTATAATTGTAAACATTTTACCTGTTGATGTTTTCTTACTTTAATCAAGCCATCTCTAACGAAGCACTGATGAATCGCGTCTGGGTTTTGATGACGGATTTGACGCAGGCGGTAGAGGAGGTGCTGTCTTTTTCTAGTCAAGCACTCGTTTATGTAGATTCCCTTTCGTTGGGATGCAGCTGTCTGGACAAGATGCGATTTCGTGGACTGGGAGGCCAATTTGAGGCGAATTTTCCGCTGGTTTAGTCCTGATGGGTTCATTTTGCCTACTCTGTAGGCAGCAATAATGTCTGTTTGTTTAGAGAGAGCTGCAATTCATTTTTTAAGAGATCCTGAACAATTTCAATACACTTTCACCTTCGCTTTCCACTGGAATAGCTTAGGACGACACAACTACAGAGTCAAGCAGCTTTTGCTGATCTTGTTCATCCTGGGTGACGGAACGTTGGGCGGATAATGTATATACATACATAATGTATACATACATGTACATACAGTCATTTTGCTGAGAGCTTCCTCTTGTTTTTTTTATGGCTTCATCAGATTTCAGACGAATGTTTTCCTCACGGAGACCATTCAAGTCATGCTGGAGTTGATCTCGGCTAGCCCTTAAGTTTCTAATATCCTCGTGGAGGAGGGTTATTTCTTTTTGTTGTTGCTGGAGGTTCGAACAGTTTGCTTGATTTTCAGATTGAAGACTCAAGATAATCGTATTTTGAGCCTCAAGGACCTCCCTTTTTGAACCCCTGATTATCAGCCCAGTTAGGGAAATCCGGTGAGGGACCAGAAGTACGCTTGAATCTCGTAAACAGGGATGTAAGAGTGGTAGTAGGAGAGGATTGAGAGGACACCCTCCCTGGCTCAGTGGGGTGGAGGGGAGGGCAGCACCGCCGCCACAGGCCCCAGAGCTTCCAGAGGGAGAAACACGATGACTGTCAGTATTTGTCGAGATGGATGGCTTGTTAGGGGCTTTGTTGATCTTATTTACCTGTGCAGTGTTGTTCCTGGGAGACATGATAGGTCGAGGATGACTGGGGTATATGTTGTGGTGGAAAACTTGCGTCAGGCAGTGCGGTGGTGGGCAGAGGTGGGCAGCATGCACTAGTACTCACAGCCAGAAAGGATTGTTTTGAATTTAGTTTGCGTCGGAATGAGTCGATTTGGGTTGGTTACTTTGATTGTGCTATAACATGCTTGAACTCCATGTACTTAGCTGCCTGTGGGTGGCGGTCTACATCATCTGGCGGTAGTTTGAGGGCTGAAATACAGCTTAGAGCGAGGAGCGTAGATAGCGTGTACTCGACAGCGTCGCGTTCTAGATACAGTGTTTAAGGTATTTTATATTGAGAGTATGCATGCCTTTGTATTGTGAAATCATATTAATGTGACATATCATTGAGAATTGGATTTAATCAGAGGATTCAGTTGTATCCCAGGTGGCATTAATTTTCACAAAGTAGTTGCATGGTGGTCTAGGGTGCTAGCTTGAAAGTACCAAGTGAGGGGTTTGAATCCTCCTCTTGGCTACCACTCTTTTTTTTCCAGTGATAGTTTCAGAGGGTTGAGCAAAACACAGCATGTGGAAAATATTTTAATATAATCCAGTTTTATTGTAATTAAAAGACAAAAGTATATGCATATAAAATATTAGTTTAGTTTATTTATTATGCACAACATACCCATCCTGTGAGTGGCAGTGGAAATTTTTAGAGGCACATAATGGGCTTATGAAAGAACAACAAAATTCATGTAGTTAAGCATCTCTGTCACCAAGGAACATAATTTGTATGGTCAATTCATGTAACCAAGCAACAGGACAATAGTAAGTAATTTTATAAGGACAAATTAAAAAAATGAAGAGCCTGTCTTGTATCTATTTGTTACACCTTGAAAATCCAGGCCTTCATATATATTAATGGATCCTTCTACACAACAGATCAGATTCGCCCACTGGATTTCTCTCCAAAATTTGTATTACTGAACTTTGAAAAAAATCTGAATTCAGGAGGGACGTGGCAAAATCTGGCTCAACAGTTCATGTATATTTATCATTAAATCGTATCTTTTTTTTCCATATTTTTGCTAATCTCCTTTTTTATTTGTAAATATTAATACAAATAGTGCATTTATATTTTATAAATGTTTTACAAAGTTGTACTGGGGAGCCGGTCGGCCGAGCGGACAGCAGGCTGGACTTGTGATCCTGTGGTCCTGGGTTCGATCCCAGGCGCCGGCGAGAAACAAGGGGCAAAGTTTCTTTCACCCTATGCCCCTGTTACCTAGCAGTAAAATAGGTACCTGGGTGTTAGTCAGCTGTCACGGGCTGCTTCCTGGGGGTGGAGGCCTGGTCGAGGACCGGGCCGCGGGGACACTAAAAAGCCCCGAAATCATCTCAAGATAACCTCAAGATACACACAGAAATCACAATAGCGTGATGCCTCGAATCTATTATTGAGGTCAGGTGTGAGGTCAGTTGATCTACCGGTTGGAATTCTTTTGCCATGTCGTAGCACAGTCCGTTAGGCCGCGTCTGGGATCCTCTCGGACATAGGTTCGAACCCTCATCATGGCCCTTGTGGATTTGTTAAATTGTATCTATTCATTTTGTAAATACATGTCTTCATCTTCATCACTTTCTAAGAGCTCCAAGAATGGCTCATAGACCCCATTTGGCTGGTAGGAGCTAAATAAATGTTTGGCTTCAGTGAGCTTGTCAGCACACTGCTTTTGACCCTGCTTCAGAAGAGCCAATAATCCACGTTTCTCTTCTTCTGACAGAATTGGGTTTCATTGGTGTATGTGTTAGAATCCTGGAATATAATATTTAAAACATCTTAGGGTCAAATATATACTGTACCTATTTAGTTGTATATTATGCAAATATATAAAAGTATAGATTAAGTAAAACAGAAAGATACAAATAATAATTAAAGCCATATTCTCCACAGTACCACTCGTGAAAATGGAAGTGTTTTAAAGTTGAAATCTGAAAGGTGATGGCAATATTACTCTTACTAATTGAACACATTTAAGTGAGTTGAGTGTTTTGAAGATCTAAATTGCAAAAAGTGTTTTGAATTTCTTGCCTTACAGAGACATGAAGGGAAAGAATCACATTGTAATTCTTGAATATACTTGGATAGTTTTTCCATTTTCTTTTTGTAGTACTGTAACCATGTTATCATTTCTTGAATAGTTAGTGATTCCTCCTCTCTACATCTCTTCTGGAGCTCAAACTTTTCCACTGCACTTCTTTCTTCAGTCAGGGACACTATAATGCAAAATGAAAATACAGTATGTGATTGACAAATTATAATAATGGGCATCATTTGTGAATTAAACATCATTAAAAATTGTACCTATAAAATTTACCTTTAGAAAACAAACTCAATTTAATGATATTGCATTCTTTCAATATATAAAAGTACAATTAATACAAATAATCTAAAAAAATACAAATAATACAAATTAATATAAAATCTCATTTGAAACTTCTGCTGCTGTCTTTGTGGCCTATTTAAAAATAAATGCCATCATATATATTGTAAAATTTATGTTCAGAGTTAAACAAAGTGTTTTGCACTCTCCTTAGTGCTTTGTCAAGGTCTGAGTATGTGTTTCTCAGATTCAGACCTTGACAAAGCACCAAGGAGTGTGTGAAAGACTTCGTGTAATTAATTCTTTACATAAATTTCACAAATACACAACTGGGTTTTTATCCAATTTAACTATGTCTATGAGAAGAAATTACCATTATTGTCTTATAATAAGATTAAAAATAAATAAAAACACGTATATACGCTTGATTCATTGTATAGAACAATTGTATATTTTTGTATATTTACATATAATTCTATATTTTCATTGTATAGAACAATTCATATGTTAATACCTTTCTGAATCTGGCAACTAATGCCCGAGGCATTCCATTAATTTTTCTGTGATTCCAAAAGAGTGCCGCCGCTGTCAGTTCTACTGTACGCTCTGTGGAAATAAATTTAGTTATTCATTGACATCTTAATACTGTGTGTCCCAAAATACTGATTGGAAAGTAAAAGGATGATGATATTGATGCTGTCTTAAGTGGAATGAATTCATTGTTATTTCAGAGGAAACAAAGCGCTCAAAAATAGTGGTAGAGTAATAAGATTAAAAATATCAGGATGTGAAAGAAAGCATAAAAACAGGGACAACTTGATTTTTCAAATAAGGATTATACATGTATATGTTGGTTGCATATGAGTGTAATGCTACTTTGCATGAGCCAAAATGCCTTTCTGCAGTTTCCTATATTCTTATATTATTTTATATCATTATTTGGATATATATAACCATCAAATATTACCATTGTACTGATTTGATTGCAAG
>WNGS01167686.1:13936-34976 GCA_020271785.1 Procambarus virginalis | reverse complement strand
GAGGATGTATAGAACCCTATCGACGAGCAGCAGGACGGGCGCCAGCAGTGGCGAATCGGAAATTGGAGAGTGGCATTTCCGGTATGCCGGTGACGTCGGACGAGACGTGAGGGAAGATGATGTGAGCGGATCCAGTCACGCCGAAGAGAACATGCGGGTGACCTGGGGCTCGATCATTTGTTCCGAGAGGAGGCCAGAGGAAAAGCGACAGGTGAGGAAGGGTCGGATAGGAGTGTCCAAGTTACTCTCACCAGTCCTCTAGGCATTGACCGCACCCGTCTAGGTGAGCTGCAAAGGGAAGAGTTTCCTGAGTTGGTACGGGAGGCTGAAGGAGGTCTCGCCGGACCCGAGTCACCAACTCACTTCTTCGTGGAGAAGGGAGTGTTAATGAGGCAGTGGAGACCGGTTAGGGAAGAAGCGGGTGATGATGTGCTGAGAGTGAGGCGTCAGGTGGTGATGCCGGCGCGGTACAGAAACGCGGTACTGAAGCTTGCACACTCAGTGGATCCCGCGGGTCACTTGGGAGTGACCAAGACTTTAAGCAGGCTTCGGGAACATTTTTATTGGCCGGGCATGGACGCGGATGTAAGAAGAATTTGCAAGACGTGTTTCCCGTGCCAGAGAGCGGGAAAGAACGTCCCTGCCATCCCGAAAGCACCTTTGGTTCCAGTTCCGGCGTTCGGCCAGGCGTTTGAACGCCTAATAATCGACGTCGTGGGACCACTACCTAAGACCAGAAAAGGGAATAATTACTTATTGACTATCATGTGTGCTTCGACGAGATTTCCAGAGGCGATCCCAGTGCGGAAGGTGACATCGAGATGCGTCATGGGACACCTTCAGCGGTTCTTTGCTTGGGTAGGTGTGCCCAAGAAGATCCAGTCCGACTGTGGAAGCGTTTTCCAGTCGAAGTGGTTTAGGCAAGCTATGGCGAGCTGGGGAATAGCCCAACTACGATCGTCTCCTTATAGACCTCAATCGCAGGGAGCGATTGAGAGGTTCCATTCCACTCTGAAGACCATCTTAAGGGTGTATTGTGCAGAACAGGGAGCGGAATGGGATGAGGCTGTCTGTCCAGCCCTGTTTGCGATCCGAGATGCTATTGTTGAGTCTCTGGGATTCTCTCCATTCCAGCTAGTGTTTGGACACGAGGTAAGGAGCCCGTTATCGATGCTGAAGGAGCAGTTGACGGCGGGGAAAACATTAGTGACAGTGGAAGAGTATGTGCGGAGATTCCACGAACGGTTGAAAACGGCGAAGGAGCTGGCTGCTGATCACCTGAAGACAGCTCAAGAGAAGATGTCGATCTGGTACGACAAGAAGGCTGTCCCGAGGGAGTTCGAGGCAGGAGCCAGAGTGATGATGTTGCTACCTGGGAGAGGTAGAGTGACGGAATCACGCTTTGGTGGTCCATACTCGGTTGTTCGCCGTGTGGGTCCTGTAAGTTATGAGATCAGTAAGCCGAATCGCCCTAACAAGACACAGGTATGTCATATCAATCGTTTGAAGCCATACTTCCCAGAGGAGCAAGAGAGTTCGGGAGTGAAGGGAGCAACACCGTCCCAGGAAGGGAAATTGGCTCTGTGTATGGAGATGAGCCAAGTGTTGCCAGCAGAGGAAAGAAAGTGGGCCCGTGCCGATGGTACACGCCTGTCAAACACAGAGAGTTTGGTACATCTAGAAGAGAGGCTGCGTCATCTGGATAAAGGGAAAAGGAGAGATCTAGTGACGCTGATACGAGGGAACAAGTCGCTCTTCACGGATGTGCCCCGACGGCACAAGAGTGTGGTGCACGAAGTGGACGTGCGCGGAGGAAAGCCAATCAAGCAGAGCGCTTATCGGGTGAGTCCTGAAAAGAGGAAGATCATGCGACAGGAGGTGGAATATTTGCTAGCGAATGATCTCGCTGAGCCCAGCAATGGTGAGTGGAGCTCGCCCTGTGTGCTGGTCAAGAAGAGTGATGGATCCTATCGTTTTTGCACCGACTATCGCAAAGTGAATTCCATAACCGTGTCGGATTCTCACCCGATGCCCCGAATAAGTGATTGCGTCGACCAAGTGGGAAACGCAAGGTTTGTTACCAAGGTCGATCTGCTGAAAGGATACTATCAAATCCCTTTGTCTCCGAGTGCGAGAAAGATCTCAGCGTTTGCTACTCCAGACGGATTGTACCAGTATAAGGTACTTCCGTTTGGTATGAAGAACAGCGGAAGTTGTTTTCAGAGGATGATGAACGAAGTGCTAAGAGGGATGGACGGTTGTGCCGTGTATATAGACGATATTGTGGTGTACGCCGATAGCTGGAAACAACACATGAGTCGACTGACGGAGTTATTCCAACGGTTGGAAGAAGCGAACCTGACGGTAAATCTGGCCAAGAGCGAATTCGGTAAGGCCCGATTAGAATACTTAGGTTTCATCGTGGGTCAAGGGAAGGTGACTCCGGTAGACCATAAAGTGAAGGCAATCAGAGAATATCCGAATCCCAGGACGAGAAAAGAATTGTTACGATATTTAGGGATGATCGGATACTACAGAGGATTTTGCAAGAACTTCTCGACAGTGGCACACCCTCTGACTGAATTGCTATCTAAGAACGTTAGATGGAGGTGGGGGGAAGCATGCCAGGAGTCCTTCGAGAAGACCAAGCGGTTATTAACCGAAGCGCCAGTGCTGATTTCGCCCGACTTCGAGTCGAACTTTATCTTGTACGTCGACGCTAGCGACGTGGGGATTGGAGCCATGTTAGCTCAAGAGAGGGACGGAGTTCACCGTCCAGTAGCATTCTACTCAAAGAAATTCGAAAAGTACCAGAGGGCTTATAGTACAGTGGAAAAGGAAGCCCTAGCCCTGATCCTGGCACTGAAACATTTCGACGTCTATGTGGGTGGAGGTACTAGACCGGTGCAAGTGTTCACCGATCATAACCCCTTGACGTTCGTGCACAGGATGAAGAACACGAACCAAAGGCTGACAAGATGGGCCCTACTATTACAAGAGTACTGGCTAGAAATCAGGCACATTAAAGGAAGGGAGAATGTGGTAGCAGATGCCCTCTCCCGGATTCACTAACCGATATGACTCTTATTTTAAGGGGAGGGGTATGTTACGGTGCCCTCTCCTATCTCTTTCGTTGCCTGCTATAAGAGTCATATCGACTCTCCCTGCAGGGAGAAACTTACATTATAAGTCTGTAGGTAAGGGGAAAGAGGCGCCCGGATATAAATGAAAGAGTATCCCCTACTGCAGATATGACCTTTTGGAATGGACGCCAAGCCGTGTACGGATTGGGTAGCTCGGGTCACAGGCGACCAATCAGAGCCCGCCGTGACGTCACCGAGTGCCCCGGGCGTCGCCAACGTCAGAGTTTGACTGACAGTGGGAGCGTGAGGACGCATCTCGGTCAGCTCTCAAGGATTGGAGGCTAAACAGGCCTTTCTCAGTGGATTAGAGCTAGCCATCGCAGCCCACCTGATATATAGGAGACCCCGCGCTTCTGGGAAGCAAAAGGAACCAAGTTGATTGAGCAGAGAAGTGCCAAACTTGGGAAAGATTCGGTGACGACGCTGGGCGGCGACGCTGGATGTGAGGGCCTGGAAGAGGTGTGGCGGGCAGGCATAGCTGTGACCGGGTCACATCCACTGAGGTTGTTAGAGGGACGACACCGTTCCTAGGGCGAGGAGCAACGCCTCGTGGAAGGAACGTGTGGGTGAATATGGTGATAAGCTCAGCGCCCATTGATGGACCAGGATTGGGATAGCTGAACCCCAGGGATTGGAACGGCGAAGACGCGAAGGCTTCACGACACCTGAGGACCTGTGGGAACGTTCCTGGATCGCCGAGGATCGACTCAGGAAGCATAGGACCCTCACACCATCGAGGGACAGGCGTCGTGAGCCAAGGATTGTTAAGGTAGATCATTTTCCCTCCCATTACCCCTTTGTGAGAGTAGGCTAGATAGGCCATTATATTCACTTATATATGTGGAAATAGGATATTAAGGCTTTAGTAGCAGAATAGGCTGCAGGGCAGCTTATGTCCAGGACTGTCAGAGAGGACAGTGTGTGTGGATGGCAGGACAGTGAAGAAGAGGAGCCGACGTGGTGAAGAGGCCCTTCTGTGAGAGAGTGTGTGACTCCTGTCTATCTGCCCAGTTGAAGGAGCCTGGAGAACGTGAGAGAAGAGTTGCTGACAATCTCCAGAGTTATTATTATTATTATCATTCTCTTATATCACTTATAGTCATATGTGTGATCATGTATTCGTATCAGTAAATTCACACATTTTATTATTGTGTTTGAGTGTGCCTCCATTATTATTATTATTATATTTCTCTATTGAGCATACACGAGGGTCACCATAGTACCATTTAGGGGACATCACGTTCCCTATAGAATTTCTCATTGTCTTGGGAGTAGCAACACACTGGCAACAAACAATATAATAATACACCCACTGAACTGCATTGCTGGGGTGCAGATATAATAACCCAGCTGGCGACCTTGTTGAGGAAAAGATAGAGAAGACAGGCGGGAAAGGAGTTCCTGCAAGCTCTTTGTCTGGCAGGCAAGACTCAGGGAGGTCATTGTTATAAGGTAAGCCCGAGTCTTCCTTCACTCCTCCACGGGTCTAGGCCGGAATTGCTGATAGCAGTTTCCCCGTGGTTGACTGAAGGGCTTCCAGGGTGAGTCAGTGGCACCCCTTCAGTGGTGGAAGCAAAGACCTGCGGAGGTGGGCATTGCTGGTCCTCTCCTGTGGGACCAAGGAGACTCCGGTGAATCCCGGGAGTCGGAGGGGCCGAGTATTCGGCCTTTCGAGCCCCTAGCAGCCGAGTGCTAGCAGAGCCCCGGCCCACCCCCGTGACAATGTATATATATATATATATATATATATATATATATATATATATATATATATATATATATATATATATATATATATATATATATATATATATATAGGGGTACCACCTCTGGTGCAATTGCAGGGACCCACATCCTCGAAGAAGAAAACAAAGAGCATTCAGAGAAGATCTTGTGGATTCTCACTGAATACTTAATTCTTTTCTTCTCCTACCACCCCTATTATTTTTTTGTATGTTTTGTTTTATTTTATTGCAATGCTACAGTTTACAGAGAACACACACACACACACAAATATATAACAATTAAACAATCAGCGTTCGAAGACCTCGTCCAGCTCCTCGGAGGTTGGGTGCGTACCCAGGATACAGCACGCATTTCCCCTCTGCACTGCGACACTGAGGCGCTGGAACAGGAAACTGGCTGCTCGTGGGTCTCTAGTTTTCCCAATGAGTTCCTCACCAACCTCCTTTAAAAACTTGAGTGCACATTTACCCCAGGCGCCCAGAGTCTCTGAGCCTATCGGCACGAACCTGTAACAACGTTCTAGGTCTCTGTACTTGTGGATTTTCTGGGTCTCCCTGAAGGTGGCTGCCCCACCTCCCTCCGCTGAGCTGTAACGTAAATAGGTATCAGCCAATGTAGATGCACAGGTGTAATCCCATACGACCTGTTTACCTTCCCTCCATGGCTGCAGGGTGACTCCATCTGGGCGTTTTTGGCTGTTGTCAGGTCTGCACAACTGGGGTTCCCTTTGTGCTGGACACCCAGCTGTAGCCAAACTTCTCTTGATGATGTCATTGACTGCCTCGTGTCTGGCAATCTTTCCCTGTGTCTTACGACAGATGAGACCATGGCTGCCGTATTGGTCTGCCCGTGCCTGGCCGCAAATACACCGGTGCTCGGTGGAGATAGGGGCGGCAAGGCGCAGAGCAACACCAATACTTAGGGCCCGATGATCCAGGCGGGTGCCCAAGGCGGAATTAGGGACTGCCAACAGGAAGTCCCCAGCATGGGGGGCTTGCACAGCTAGGAGACGCGCTCTGTCCTTCTGAGAAGCTACGTCCAGCAATGCTTTGGCGATGTTCTCCACTATGGGGCTATCCCATTTGGCCTGTTTACCGTCGTTTGGACAAGTTGGTCGGGTGTGTGAATTGGCGAGTGTGTCCCACCGACCAGCTCCTTCCACAAATTTGGGATCACGAATCCCAATGGAGTTCCTTAGGTATTCTGGTAGTATTTCCTTCACTAATTCACTTGTAGCACTGGTCGAGGATAAGAATGCCGGCAATGCTAACTGTGTCGCCTTGCGAATACCTATACCCCCGAGTCTAACTGGGAGCGTTGCTTGGTCCCACTGGTCATCTTGCAGGGAGAGGTTTAACACTTTCATAGTTATTGTCTTTAGGAGTGAATCGTATTCCGTTAATTTTGGGCTGTCAAAAGAAGGAGCACACCTGAGGAAATAGGTAAGTCTGGGCAAGGCCAGGCACCTTGTAAGAAGGTACAACGCATCATGAGCATCCAAAGCCCCTATTCGCGCCTCCATCCTCCTCAGGTCTTTAAGCTTTTCTTCGAGGACTACCTCAATGGCGTTCGAGCCCAGAGGTGCCCCTAGCAGCACACTGTCGGTGGGAGCGATCACTTGGGCTCCTGGCAATAAGATTTGTACTGCATTTATGATTGGTTGGTTGGACGAGATGATTTCACACTTTGATGGATTTAGTGTAAGGCCTAACTCCTCTCCCCTAGATTTCACTAGCTGAAGATCTCCTAGCAGGGATTCCTGTGTCCCTGCCAGGGTGCCATCGTCCAGGAACCAGATGTTGAATTCGCTGGACAACCTACTTGTGACCTCCTTAGCTGCCATGCAGAAAAGAAAAGGGGCAAGTGGGTCTCCCTGCTGGACACCTTCTGCGGAAACAACTTCATGTTCCCCAAACAACAGTGTCGATTCCCTACTGTACCCTGCTGAAACGAAAGGAAGTAGACAAGGAAAGCTGGTTCGAACTGCTTCCAGTACCACATCCCTTTTTACCTGGTTGAAGGCATTTTTAAAGTCTAATTTAATTAATGCCTTATTTACTGGGAGGTCCTTGATATAGGCTCGTGCTGCATGAGCTGCTGCTTCACAGCCATGGGGGACACCAAAACCTAGTTGATGGGGTCGAAGCATCGTTGCAGCGTCTATGCTGATTTTTCTGACAGCTGCCCTAGCAACAAGGCGCCGAAGTGTGTTGCCCACGGCAATGGGTCTGACTCCACCATCCTTCTTCTTAAGGGCACAAAGGGATGCTCCGAAGAAGAACGGTTTAATTGTATCTGGGATCAACCCGGAGAGACAGTCGTTGACAAACTTCGTGATCTCTGACAGTAGTGTCTCGGCAACTTCGCCGAGAACTGGGTTTGTCATCTCCTTAAGGTGCTGAGGTCTTACTCCAGTGTATCCCCCTGCTGAGCCTGGTGGAAATGACATGATGGCTTTGTATACCTCTGATGCTTGGAGGAATAGAGGTCCCATGTCTGGGGCATTTGTATCCCGAGCAGTGGGTTCCCATGGTTCTCTGGGAGGGTGCTTCTCTCTCAGTGAGTCGGCAGTTGCTGTATCTCTAGGGGCGATTGTTTCTTCACTGGTAAGTAACCTAATTGCCCCTACTGTGTTGCCCTCTTCAATTTTCTTGGTCACTTGTGTTCCAAGCTTAAAATTATCATTGGAACTCTTGGGTCTTCCACGACGGTTTTTGCGTTGAGGAGGGATGGGGATCAAGTTGTCAGCTCTGGGGAAATTATTTATTGCCCTAGTGACTGATGAGGCTAGTGACTTGCCTCCTCTTGCATATATATATATATATATATATATATATATATATATATATATATATATATATATATATATATATATATATATATATATATATATATATATACCTACAAAATTACAGTCATTCACGAAAAATAACCAAGAAATGTATGATATCCTGGAAGATCGGGATATCTTGGTGCTTAAGATAACTTTAGAGAACTAGAAGGTGAAAGATCGAGACACAACAAAGAGAGAATAATGTATATATCATGAAACACAGGAGACTTTTGTTAAAGAAATGTGCAACATGGCCATGCATTCGGCCTCAGCCCCGGATTCCAGGGCACTGTGTTTATAAAGAAGTGTAACGTAACAGTAACACGAACACCTGCCGACGCTCCGTGACGTTAAGGAGCATTGATACCTACTTATGTTCCACGACCAAGAGGAGCGTTGCTACCGGGCCACGTCGAACGGCGCTCCCACGCTAGCCCTGGTGTAGAATTACATGGACAATTGACTCCCCCAATATTGACTTCATCTCATTATTAAGGTCTAGTTCATACCCAAGTCTGCTCTTGGTGTGTATGTACTCACCTAGTTGTGCTTGCAGGGGTTGAGATTCAGCTCTTTGGTCCATCAATCGGTCCGTCAATCAACTGGTGTACAAATTCCTGAGCCTACTGGGCTCAGGAATTACAAGTAGTCACTAAGAACCTCCTTTCCACATCTGGAAGTTCACTACCCTGATATCTTCAGGTTTTCCTAGAACCGTCTACCAGGGTCCTCCGCAGCTCTCCCGGCTGCTACACAATGAAGTCTTCCTTGTGCAACAATGGTGCTTCACCACTGGTATCACAGAAGCATATGAAACTTCATTCCACTGCTCTTCTTCTCACAGCTTGAGGTCTGCTCCTCACTACATGGCTGCTCCTCCACAGAGCTCAGTACCTTCCACAACCTTGGAGTCTCATCAACTACTCCCTCTCTGCTGGCTATAAGTTCACAGCAACTCCTTCCCTAGACAAACCTGCAACCCATCGACACGCCAATAAAAGTGTTCCTCTATAAACACATAAACAAAATGAATCACACACAATAAATGTTTCATTTGACATCTTCCTGCTTTCTACATGCTGTGAGGTGACTCCCCCACGTTTGGGCTGGTCCATTTTCTGCCCTCCCTGGGAGCCCTCCGCTTCCTGGGCGGCCCTCTCACTCAGTCGCCCACCAGCGGTAGGAGTGGTTGGACGTTGCTCCGCCCTCCAGGAAGTTCCTCCATCTTTACTCTCTTATTTAGGCCTTCTGCCTTATCAAAACATGCCTAACATATCAACAGACACATGCTACGATCAACTATAGGTCATCACTGTAAACTGGCTTAAAATGAGCTTACCACAGAGTAAATGTACAGGGGCACGCCCTGACCCCAGGATCGGATGTTAGCTCGCTGCTCAGCCCACAAAATCGATATTTAAACTCCTCTACTGGGCTTCTTTCCTTCCTGGCTCGAGCACTGAGTCGTCCCCAGGCTTCATACAAGAACGCCTGACTAATTCTCCTCTTGGTGGAGCACGTAACATGATATTCTTCCTCTGTTACCAGGAGCTCACAGACACTGCATCTTGCTCCCACAACATCAGCTACTCGAGTGAGGTCAAGACCCCTGCCTTGAGCCTCCTACCTTCCTCACAAACTCTCGACATCTCATGTCAAGTCCTTCATTTCTATTCTTGATCACTGCCCATACTCTTAAACTGTCTGTCAAATTTACCCAATTGTTTTACGTATGTATCTTCATGTCTATATTTCTGTGACCTCTTATTTAGGTCAGGTCATGCAGAATAACTCTCAAGGTAGACTCGATTCTCAGCTATCCGGGATCATAACACATTCCATTTACTAACACAGAAAAAGTCTAATGTCTCTGTGGCTCATTTGTGTACTCAGCTTCCACCTGTGTCTCCCTTGTGTGTGTACCACCCGTGCTAAATAGTCTTTCTTTATCCACCCTGTCAGTTCCCAAGAGAATTTTGTGTGTGATGATCATGTCTCCCCAAACTCGTCTGTCTTCCAGCGACGTGAGGTGCAATTCCCACAGCCATTCTTCATAACTCATGCTACTAAGTCCTGGGACTTGTGTAATGGTATACCTTTGGACCTTCTGCCCCCCCCCCCACACACACCTCCTCTGTGTGTGTGTATTCACCTAGTTTTGCTTGTGGGGGTTGAGTTCTGTTCTTTTGGCCTGCCTCTCAACTGTCAATCAACTGTTTCTACTACTATTTTTCTTTCTCTCCACACCACACACACACACACACACACACACCATTGTATTGGTGTTTGAGTACCTGATTGAAGAAGGGTTATTGAACTCGAGGAGGGATACCGAAACCAAAAGGTTAGCATACCGAAAGGGAAACTATGAGGAGATAAGGAAATTCCTAACAGATATAGCATGGGAAACAGAGCTCAGGGAAAAGACGGCCCAAGATATGATGGACTACATCACGAAAAAATGCAAGGATGCAGCAAACAAGTTTGTCCCAGCCCAAAAGGAAAACAGTGAAATGAAGATGAGAAACCCATGGTTTAATCAGAGATGTAGGCTAGCTAAGCAGCAAAGAAAAAGGGCATGGAGAAACTATAGGAATAACAGGACACTGGAGAGCAGAGAAAGATACCAGAATGCCAGGAACGAATATGTCAGGATGAGAAGAGAGGCAGAAAGACAATACGAAAATGACATCGCAAGCAAGGCAAAGACTCAGCCTAAATTGCTGCATAGCCACATCTGGAGAAAAACAACAGTAAAGGAACAGGTTATGAAATTAAGGATAGGGGCAGAAGGATTCACTACAAACGACAAGGAAGTGTGTGAGGAACTGAATAAGAAATTCCAAGAGGTCTTCACCTTAGAGCAAGGAGAAATCCCAGAGATAAGAGAGGGAATAGCTAACCAGGAACCACTGGAAGAGTTTGAGATTACCAGCGGGGAAGTAAGGAAGTGTTTACTAGAGTTGGATGTGACAAAGGCTATAGGCCCAGATGGAATCTCCCCTTGGATACTAAAGGAAGGAGCAGAAGAACTGTGCCTCCCACTCTCCATAGTGTATAACAAATCACTGGCAACAGGGGAACTGCCAGAAATTTGGAAAGCAGCTAACGTAGTCCCGATATACAAGAAAGGGGATAGACAGGAGGCACTGAACTACAGGCCAGTGTCCCTAACCTGCATACCATGCAAGCTGATGGAGAAGATTGTGCGAAGAAAGCTAGTGGAACACCTGGAGCGAAAGAACTTTGTAACACAGCATCAACATGGATTCAGGGATGGCAGGTCCTGCCTCACAGGGTTACTTGAATTCTACGACCAGGCAACAAAAATAAGGCAAGAAAGAGAAGGGTGGGCAGAATGCATATCTTTGGATTGTCAGAAAGCCTTTGATACAGTGCCACACAAGAGGCTAGTGAAAAAGCTCGAGATGCAGGCTGGAGTGAAAGGGAAGGTACTCCGTTGGATACAGGAGAACTTAAGCAACAGGAGACAACGAGTCTGTGTGAGGGGTGAGGTCTCAGATTGGCGAGACGTTACAAGTGGAGTCCCGCAGGGGTCAGTCCTTGGACCTATACTGTTTCTGATATATGTAAATGATCTCCCAGAGGGTATAGAATCGTTTCTCTCAATGTTTGCCGATGATGCAAAAATTATGAGGAGGATTGAAACGGAGGACGATAGTAGGAGGCTACAGGATGACCTAGACAGACTGAGTGAATGGTCCAACAAATGGCTGTTGAAGTTCAACCCGAGTAAATGCAAAGTAATGAAACTAGGCAGTGGAAACAGGAGGCCAGACACAGGATACAGAATAGGAGGTGAAGTACTTAATGAAACGAACAGAGAGAAAGATCTAGGAGTTGATATCACACCAAACCTGTCTCCTGAAGCCCACATAAAAAGAATAACGTCTGCGGCATATGCGAGGCTGGCTAACATCAGAACAGCGTTCGGGAACCTGTGTAAGGAATCATTCAGAATCTTGAACACCACATATGTAAGACCAATCCTGGAGTATGCTTCCCCAGCATGGAGCCCGTACCTTGTCAAGCACAAGACGAAGCTGGAAAAAGTCCAAAGGTATGCCACTAGACTAGTCCCAGAACTAAGAGGCATGAGTTACGAGGAAAGGCTGCGGGAAATGCACCTTACGACACTGGAAGACAGAAGAGTAAGGGGAGACATGATCACAACCTACAAAATCCTTAGGGGAATCGACCGGGTAAACAAGGATAAACTATTCAACACTGGTGGGACGCGAACAAGGGGACACAGGTGGAAACTGAGTACCCACATGAGCCACAGAGACGTTAGAAGGATCTTTTTCAGTATCAGAGTAGTTAACGGATGGAATGCATTAGGAAGTGATGTGGTGGAGGCTGACTCCATACACAGTTTTAAATGTAGATATGATAGAGCCCAGTAGGCTCAGGAATCTGTACACCAGTTGATTGACAGTTGAGAGGCGGGCCCAAAGAGCCAAAGCTCAACCCCCGCAAGCACAAATAGGTGAGTACAAATAGGTGAGTACACACACACACACACACACACACACACACACACACACACACACACACACACACACACACACACACACACACACACACACACACACACATGAACACTGTACCCCATAGAACTTTGACACAGTACCCCATAAAAGGTTGATGCATAAGCTGGAGAAACAGGCAGGAGTAACAGGTAGGGCGCTCCAGTGGATAAGGGAATACCTATGCAATAGGAAGCAGAGAGTTACAGTGAGGGGTGAGACCTCAGACTGGCGTGAAGTCACCAGTGGAGTCCCACAGGGCTCTGTACTTGGACCTATCCTGTTTCTGATACACGTAAATGATCTCCCAGAGGGTATAGACTCATTCCTCTCAATGTTTGCTGACGACGCCAAAATTATGAGAAGGATTAAGACAGAGGAGGACAGCTTGAGACTTCAAGAAGACCTGGACAAGCTGCAGGAATGGTCGAACAAATGGCTGTTAGAGTTTAACCCAAGCAAATGTAATGTAATGAAGATAGGGGTAGGAAGCAGGAGACCAGATACAAGGTACCATTTGGGAGATGAAATACTTCAAGAGTCAGAGAGAGAGAAAGACCTGGGGGTTGATATCACGCCAGACCTGTCCCCTGAAGTTCATATCAAGAGGATAACATCAGCAGCATATGCCAGGTTGGCTAACATAAGAACGGCCTTTGGAAACTTGTGTAAGGAATCTTTCAGAACATTATATACCACATATGTCAGACCAATCCTGGAGTATGCGGCTCCAGCATGGAGTCCCTATCTAGTCAAGCATAAGACTAAACTGGAAAAGGTTCAAAGGTTTGCCACCAGACTAGTACCCGAGCTGAGAGGTATGAGCTACGAGGAGCGACTGCAGGAATTAAACCTCACTTCGTTGGAAGACAGAAGAGTTAGGGGGGACATGATCACCACATTCAAGATTCTCAGGGGAATCGACAGGGTTGATAAAGACAGGCTGTTTAACACAAGGGGCACACGCACTAGGGGACACAGGTGGAAACTGAGTGCCCAAATGAGCCACAGAGATATTAGAAAGAACTTTTTTAGTGTCAGAGTGGTTGACAAATGGAATGCATTAGGAAGCGATGTGGTGGAGGCTGACTCCATACACAGTTTCAAGTGTAGATATGATAGAGCCCAATAGGCTCAGGAAACTGTACACCTGTTGATTGACGGTTGAGAGGCGGGACCAAAGAGCCAGAGCTCAACCCCCGCAAGCACAACTAGGTGAGTACACCAGGAAGCAGCCCGTGACAGCTCACTAACTCCCAGGTACTTATTTACTGCTAGGTAACAGGGGCATAGGGTGAAAGAAACTCTGCCCATCGTTTCTCGCCGGCGCCTGGGATCGAACCCTGGACCACAGGATCACATGTGCAGCGTGCTGTCCGCTCGGTCGCCGGCTCCCCAAGGCTGTGTGTGTGTGTATGTGTGTTTATCTATGTGCTTGCAGACTTGGGCGTTAGCTCCTGGTCTTCATTTTTCCAAATTCATTTCAAATATGCCTGTTAGTCAGGAGCCACCGGCTGTGTGTGTGTGTGTGTTGTCTAATTGTACTCATCTAATTGTACTCACCTAATTGTGCTTGCGGAGGCTGAGCTTTGTCTCTTTGGTCCGCCTCTCAACTGTCAATCAACTGGTGTACAGATTCCTGAGTCTAATTGGCTTTATCATATCTACATTTGAAACTGTGTATGGAGTCAGCCTCCACCACAGCACTTCTTTGTGCATTCCATTTATTAACTACTCTGACACTGAAAAAAATCTTTCTAACGTCTCTGTGGCTCATCTGGGTACTAAGTTTCCACCTGTGTCCCCTTGTTCGTGTCCCACCCGTGCTGAAGAGTTTGTCTTTGTCCACCCTGTCAATTCCCCTGAGAATTTTATAGGTGGTTATCATGTCTCCCCTTATTCTTCTGTTTTCCAGGGACGTGAGGTTGAGCTCCTTTAGCCTTTCCTCGTAGCTCATTCCTCTCAGTTCCGGGACGAGCCTGGTGGCATACCGGTGAAGCTTCTCTAACTTTGTCTTGTGTTTAACTAGGTATGGACTCCATGCTGGAGTTGCATATTCCAGGATTGGTACGATATAATTGGTATACAGGGTCCTGAACGATTCCTTACACAAGTTTCTAAAGGCAGTTCTTATGTTGGCCAGTTTAGCATATGCCGCTGATGATATCCTTTTGATGTGGGCCTCTGGGGACAGGTTCGGTGTGATATCAACGCCTCAGATTTTTCTCTCTATTTGACTCTTGCAGGATTTCACCTCCCAGATGGTACCTTGTGTTCAGCCTCATGCTCTCTTCTCCTAACTTCCTTACTTTACACTTTCCTGAGATAAACTTTAGCAGCCATTTTCTAGACCATTCCTCCAGTTTGTCCAGGTCATCCTGTAGTCCATCTATCTTCGTCTGTCTATCTTCATCCGGTTTGATTCTTCTCATCATTTTTGCATCATCTGCAAACATTGAGAGGAACGAGTCAATACCCTCCGGAAGATCGTTTACATATATTAGAAACAGGATGGGTCCAAGTACTGAGCCCTGTGGAACTCCGCTGGTGACATCTCGCCACTCTGATGTCTCCCCCTCACCGTTACTCGCTGTTTCATGTTGCTTAAGTACTCCCTTATCCACTGGAGCACCTTCCCTTTTACTCCTGCCTTTTGCTCCAACTTTTTTAACAGCCTTTTATGGGGTACTGTGTCAAAGGCTTTCTGGCAGTCCAGGAAAATGCAGTCGGCCCACCCTTCTCTTTCCTGCCTAATTTTTGTTGCCTGGTCATAGAATTCTATTAAACCTGTGAGGCACGATCTGAAACCATGTTGGTGGTGTGTTACTAAGTTATTTCCCTCCAGATGCTCTACGAGCCTTTTCCTCACGATTTTCTCCATAACGTAGCATGGTATACAAGTTAGGGAAACTGGCCTGTAGTTCAGTGCCCCTTGTCTCTCACCATTCTTGTATATTGGGACTACGTTAGCTGTCTTCCAACTTTCTCGTAGGTCTCCTGTTTCCAGTGACCTGTTATACACAATAGCGAGTGGCTCACTTATTGCTTCTGCACCTTCCTTTAGTATCCATGGTGAGATTCTGTCAGGCCCAACAGCCTTTGTCACATCCAGCTCCAACAGACACCTTTTGACCTCACTAGTGAGGTCAAATTCCTCCAAGGTTGCTTGGATTGCCTCCTCCTCATATAGTGCAGGGGCTTCTCCTTGTTCTATTGTGAAGACCTCCTGGAATCTCTTGTTGAGTTCTTCACACACTTCCTTGTCATTCAGTGTGTGTGTGTGTGTGTGTGTGTGTGTGTGTGTATTCACCTAGTTGTATTCACCTAGTTGTGTTTGCAGTGGTTGAGCTTTGCTCTTTCGGCCCGCCTCTCAACTGTCAATCAACTGTTTTACTAACAACTATTTTTTCCCCACACCACACACACACACACACACCCCAGGAAGCAGCCCGTGACAGCTGACTAACTCCCAGGTACCTATTTACAGCTCGGCAACAGGGGCATTCAGGGTGAAAGAAACATTGCCCATTTGTTTCTGCCTCGTGCGGGAATCGAACCCGCGCCACAGAATTACGAGTCCTGCGCGCTATCCACCAGGCTACGAGGCCCCGGAGTGTGTGTGTGTGTGTGTGTGTGTGTGTGTGTGTGTGTGTGTGTGTGTGTGTGTGTGTGTGTGTGTGTGTGTGTGTGTGTGTGTGTGTGTGTTTACCTATTTGCATGCAGACTTGAGCGTTAGCTGTTGGGCTTCATATTTTTAGCTACCAAATCCAGCAATACAATGACTTCTTTTTCTCGAGTCATTTGCCAGTTTGTCTACTGTTAAACTGGTAGGTACATTTACCATAAAAATTCTGAATACGCCTTTTATCTTGAAACTTTTGTGCTGAAAACGTTCTTCATAATCTCTCTACAGCTAATTTATGTCTCCTAATATCCAATTACAATCGCTAGTTCCACTGTGCATTATGGTGAGCATTGCCAATTTGCCTGTCCATTCCCATTAGTATTTTGTATGTTCTTATCATGTCCACTCTGTGAGTATTTTGTACGTTCTTAGGTCCCACATATGAGTATTTTGTACGTTTTTTATAGCCCTTCCCTCCCGCCCCCATCCTTGCGAGTATTTTTAATATTCTTATGTCCACAATGGAGTATCTTGTATGCTTTTATCATGTCTCCTCTGTGGTAAGGTCGAGCACCCGGAACCATACCATGTAATTCAGTCGCCCTCAGTGAAACAAAAACATTGTAGTGTATATTCGCTTCTGAGGGATTTTTCTAATTGCAGTTTGTCTTTTTTGCAGGTGGGGTTCCAGGCCGGAGCTATATAGCCTACTATGGCGAGTGTTTTAAGTTGTGTGTGTGTGTGTGTATTCACCTAGTTGGTCTTCCGAGGGTTGAGCTCTGCTCTTTCGGCCCGCCTCTCAACTATCAATCAATCAAGTGTAACTAACTACTAACTAATGTGTTTTTTATTTTTTTTATTTTTTTTATTTTTTTTTTTTTTTTTTTTTTTTTTTTTATTTTTTTTTTACACACACCCAAGAAGCAGTTCAGTAACAACTGTCTAACACTCAGGTACCTATTTACTGCTAGGAAACAGGAGCATCAGGGTAAAAGAAACTTTGCCCATTTATTTCTGCCTGGTCCGGGAATCGAACCCGGGCCACAGAATTACGAATCCAGTGTGCTGTCCGCTCAGCTACCAGACCCTATGTGTGTGTTGTGTGTGTGTGCGTGTGTGTGTATACTCACCTATTTGCGCTTGCGGGGGTTGAGCTCTGGCTCTTTGGTCCCGCCTCTCAACTGTCAATCAACTGGTGTATAGGTTCCTGAGCCTATTGGACTCTATCATATCTACACTTGAAACTGTGTATGGAGTCAGCCTCCACCACATCACTGACTGATGCATTCCATTTGTCAAGTACTCTGACACTAAACAAATTCATTCTAACTTCTCTCTGGCTCATTTGGGCACTCAGTTTCCACCTGTGTCCCCTAGTGCATGTGCCCCTTGTGTTAAATAGCCTGTCTTTATATACCCTGTCTATTTCTCTGAGAATCTTGTACGTGGTGATCATATCCCACCTAACTCTTTTGTCTTCTAGTGACGTGAGGTTTAATTCCTGTAGTCTCTCCTCGTAGCTCATACCTCTCAGCCCGGGTACTAGTCTGGTGGCACACCTTTGAACTTTTTCCAGTTTAGTCCTATGCTCGACTAGATATGGACTCCATGCTGGGGCTGCATACTCCAGGATTGGTCTGACATAGGTGGTATACAAATTTCTGAATGATTCTTTGCACAAGTGTCTAAATGCCGTTCTTATGTTAGCCAACCTGGCGTATGCTGCTGATGTTATCATCTTGATATGGGCTTCATGGGACAGGTCTGGCGTGATATCAACCCCCAGGTCTTTCTCTTTCTCTTTCTCTGATTCTTCAAGAATTTCATCTCCCAGATGATACCTTCTAGCTGGTCTCCTGCTCCCTACACCTATCTTCATTACATTACATTTACTTGGATTAAACTCTAACAACCATTTGTTCGACCATTCCTTTAATTTGTCTAGGTCTTCTTGAAGCCTCAAGCAGTCCTCTTCTGTCTTGATCCTTCTCATAATTTTGGCATCGTCAGCAAACATTAAGAGGAATGAGTCTATATCCTCTGGGAGATCATTTACGTATATCAGCAACAGTATAGAACCGAGTACAGAGCCTCGTGGGACTCCACTGGTGACTTCACCCCAATCTGAGGTCTCACCCCGCACTGTAATTCTTTTCTTCCTATTGCTTAAGTATTCCCTTATCCACTGGAGCACTTTACCAGTTACTCCTGCCTGTCTCTCCACCTTATGTTCCAGCCTCTTATGGGGGACTGTGTCAAAGGCTTACCGACAGCCGAAAAAAATTCAGTCCGCCGATCCTTCTCGTTCTTTCTTAATAATCTTTGTCACCCGATCGTAGAATTCTATTAAGCCAGTAAAGCAAGATTTACCCTCCCTGAACCCATGTTGGCGATTTGTCACGAAGTCCCTTCTTCCAGATGAGTTACTAGATTTTTTCTCACGATCTTCTCCATTACTTTGCATGGTATACAAGTTAAGGACACTGACCTGTTGTTCAGTGCCTCTTGTCTGCCACCCTTTTTGAGCACTGGGACACATTAGCCGTCTTCCATATTTCTGGTAAGTCTCCCGTCTCCAGTGACCTACTATACACTATGGAGAGTGGCAAGCAGAGAGCCTCTGCACACTCTTTCAAATACCCATGGTGAGATCCCGTCTGGACCAACAGCCTTTCTCACATCCAGATCCAACAGGTGTCTCTTGACCTCATCTCTCGTAATTTTGAACCCTTCCAAGGCCGCCTTGTTTACTGCCCCCTCTCCAAGCACAGTGACCTCACCATGTTCTATTGTGAAGACCTCCTGGAACCACTTGTTGAGTTCTTCACTCACCTTTATGTCGTTCTCTGTATACCTGTCCTCGCCTATTCTAAGTTTCATTATCTGTTCTTTCACTGTTGTTTTCCTCCTGATGTGACTGTGAAGTAGCTTTGGATCGGTCTTGCCTTTCCTTGCTATATCATTATCATAATTTTTCTCTGCTTCTCTTCTCACTCTAACATACTCATTCCTGGTTCTTTGGTATATCTCTCTCTGCTTTCTGGTGTTCTGTTATTTCGGAAGTTCCTCCACGCCCTTTTGTCCAGTTCCTTTGTATCCATACATGCCCTGTTAAACCATGGATTCTTCTTTTGATTCTCGGATTTTTCCCATTGGGCTGGGATAAACCTGTTTACTGCTTCCTAACACTTTTGGGTGACATAGTCCATCATGTCTTGTACAGACTTAGCTCTGAGGTCTGTGTCCCATGGTATATCCCTTAGGAAACTTCTCATCTCCTCGTAATTACCTTTTCAGTATGCCAGCCTTTTGTTTTCTAGTTATTTTTTGGGGGGAGATAAGTCCTAGTTCTACCAAGTACTCAATGATCAATACACTATGAACACTCATTCCCAAGGGGGCTTCCATCTTAACTTCCCTTATATCCCACTCATTGAGGGTAAATATCAGATCAAGCATACCTGGTTCATCCTTCCCTCTCATTCTTGTCGGTCCCTTGATGTGTTGGCTTAGAAAGTTTCTTGTTGCCGCGTCCAGCACCTTAGCTCTCCATGTAACTGGTCCTCCATGCGGGTCTCTGTCCTCCCAGTCTATCTTCCCGTGGTTGAAGTCCCCCATTATTAGTAGTCCAGATCCATTCCTGCTAGCGAGAGACGCTGTTCTCTCTATTATGTTAATGGTATCCATGTTGTTTCTATCATATTCCTGTCTGGGACTTCTGTCGTTTGGTGGCGGGTTATATTTGACTGTGACTATAATTTTTTGTTTTCCAGTTGCTGTTGTACTTGTTAAGTACTCACTGAAACCTTCACAGCCCTGAATAACCATCTCCTCAAAATCCCAGCCTTTTCTTACCAGCAGAGCTACACCACCACCTCCTCTTCCTTCTCTCTCTTTCCTCACAACACAGTAGTCCTGTGGAAACACTGCATTTGTTATGGTTTTTGTTAGCTTTGTTTCTGTGAGTGCAATTATGTCTAGGTTTTCTTCAAGTACCCATTCTCCAAGTTAATTTGCTTTATTTGTAATCCCATCTGTGTTACTGTATATTGCCTTGAGATTCACTTTCTTCTGTCCCTTTTCATGTCCCCTTCTTGGTGAGCGTTCTGCTGATGGGTCAAGCTGGTCCATGGGCATGAGGATTTGTGGGGTGGGTAACGGGGTCTCAGAGTTTACTGGGGTGAGGGGCGGGGGAGTCAAATGAAGGGGGGACAGGGAGGGTATGAGATGAAGGGGGAGGGAGGCCAGTGGTTGGAAAGGGGGGAAGGGGGACCTGGTGGGAGTAGGGGAGGGGTAGCAGGGTGGGAGTGGGGTGAGGGGAGGAGGGAGAGTTGGCGAATTTGAGTGTTGGTTGCATTTGAGTGGGGGCAGGGAGGGTTTGGGGAAGGGGGGTTTCTATGCAGAGGAGAGTGGTGGAGTTGCCCTCCCCTCTGGTGTTACTGGGTTGCTGGTTGTGGGTTCCTCCCTCACCTCTGGGAATGTTGTGTTGGGAGCTGTGTTTTCCTGGTTTTCTCCTCTCGCCCTGCGCTTCTTCCTTGCTTCTGCAGCCATGGCTCTCTCCTTCCTCGTCATGTCCCTCTGGAGGAATACTTTTTTTTAATTCTACCACATATTGCAGGTGGCTCTTCCTTGTTAGAATCTTCTCCTTTATAGCCTCGTTCGCAAACACTGTCTTTAACACATGGTCTCTGTCCTTGTTGTACCAGCCCATCCTGAAAACCTTCTCAATTCTATGTTCAGTCCCTTCCATCTCTAGCCTCCTTAGTATTTCATTCGCTGCTGCTCTGTCCTTCTCGTTCCATTCTGTCCTATTGGAACCTTCCTGCTCTTTATTACCCACAGCTACCACTGACCTTTTTCTTTCCAGCAGTTGACTAGTGACCTTTGCTGCTTCCGGTGAGGTGGCTGCTTTCATGGCTACCTCCCTCACTGTGGACATTACTTGCTTTTTTTATCATTTCTGCAAATGTTGTTTGTACTATGGCAGTCCCTTCCAATGTACCACTTTCATCTTCTCTTTTAATGTTTATCTGAGCCTGCATCTCAGTATTGTTCTCTTTAAGGGTTTTAATCTCCTCTTTTGCTACTGTCAGCTCGCTTTGCAGGTTGCTTATTGTAATATTCATTTCCTGCATCTTCCTTC
>WNGS01167685.1:1481-14148 GCA_020271785.1 Procambarus virginalis | reverse complement strand
GGTTGCTTGGGTTTATACATTTCTGGTTAGGAAATACATTTATGATTTTTTTTTTGCGAAGTTCCAAATCCAAAGAAAATGGCTGAGAAAATGAGGTGTTCGAAGCCTCATGAACCACTTAACAAGTGTTTAAGACCACGCTAACTACCACCCCACCAAACAATCCCCCCCCCATTGGCTCCCAAGGACCATAATCTACTTCTATAACCAACATCTCGTCTACTTTGAGACCTTTCTACTGACCTCTTCGAAGATGAAGCGGTCAATCTCCTCGAGCGGGCGGCCGTACATGTACCGCGGGAACGGCTCGTACTTGTTCGGCAACCGCCCGCCGTCCACCACGACGGGCGTGCGGCGTGGGAGGAAGCCGTAGTCACGGATGACGGATGACGTGCGTGTCTCCAGGCGTTCTAACGACTCTTGCGTGAAGGGCTTGAGACTAGCCGACGTGCGACGGTTACTGCCGTACGACCCGCCCGCCGATCCGCTCAAACTGGTGCTTTCATCGGCCATGGTGCTGCTGTGCCTAGCTTGTGTTCTACTGGCCGGAGGGGGCTGCGTCCTCCTGCAGGTGCTGCAGGAGGGAAGAGGGAGTTCCGCGGCAGCTGGAGTGTTCACTGCCTGAGGGTGAGGCGGCTGTGTGCAGCTGCGCGTTTATATCACCCTCAGCGATGGAGGCTGAGGAAGCAGCGGCCTGTCGTAATAGTCTTCTGGGGCGTCATGGTGCTTTTGTGGTTCAGGAGTGCTCATGGCTGCTGCAGGTGGTGCTGCTGCAGGTGGTGCTGCTGCAGGTGGTGCTGCAGATGGTGCTGCTGCAGGTGGTGGTGCTGCTGCAGGTGGTGCTGCTGCAGGTGGTGCTGCTGCAGGTGGTGCTGCTGCAGGTGGTGCTGCTGCAGGTGGTGGTGCTGCTGCAGGTGGTGCTGCTGCAGGTGGTGCTGCTGCAGGTGGTGCTGCTGCAGGTGGTGCTGCTGCAGGTGGTGCTGCTGCAGGTGTAGCTGCTGCAGGTGGTGCTGCTGCAGGTGGTGCTGCTGCAGGTGGTGCTGCTGCAGGTGGTGCTGCTGCAGGTGGTGCTGCTGCAGGTGGTGCTGCTGCAGGTGGTGCTGCTGCAGGTGGTGCTGCTGCAGGTGGTGCTGCTGCAGGTGGTGCTGCTGCAGGTGGTGCTGCTGCAGGGTGGTGCTGCTGCAGGTGGTGCTGCTGCAGGTGGTGCTGCTGCAGGTGGTGCTGCTGCAGGTGGTGCTGCTGCAGGTGGTGCTGCTGCAGGTGGTGCTGCTGCAGGTGGTGCTGCTGCAGGTGGTGCTGCTGCAGGTGGTGCTGCTGCAGGTGGCAGCCTCACCACACAGCTGCACCAACACCGTTCCTCACACACATCACAATATCTCCAGTAACTTTTTTTTCTATATCTGTCTCGCTTCTAATTCTAAGTCTCGCTTCTAATTCTAAGTCTCGCTTCTAATTCTAAGTCTCGCTGCTAAACAAAACTATATTTAGTGACATGAATGTGTAAACATTTGCACAACTTCGTCAAATACCGTGAACCATCCCTCTAGCGGGCAAGGGGAAAGTTCGGCCACTGGCTATAGCGACCGCAGGGACACGAGGTGGACGCTAATGCCCGCTATAGCGACCAGCGGACGCGGGCGTGTGCCCGACCGCGGTCAAGCTGCTCGCGGCGACCTGGCGACTTCCTCGTGGCGACAGCGGCGGCGGCAGCGGGCGACAGGAGATGGCAGCTGGGTTGAGGAAGGTGTCGTGGCCCACAGAGGACTATCGGAGCGGCCCGGGCCAACCCTGGCCCGACCCTGCCGCACGCAACGCGCACGCTCCTCCCCCCTCACTCTCCCTCACTCACTCTCTCTACCTCACACCTCTCTCTCTCACTCATATTTCCTCCTAACTCACTCCTGTCCACCCTTCCCAGCCCTTAACACCTCCAAGTTGCTTCTGGCGTTGGCTCTTACGCTAATGTGCTTCCCTCGTCCTGTCCTCACACTTAATATACCTCAATTTTTGACGCTAATGACCACAACGTTAACTTTCCAGTGCGTTAATAAAATTAAAAGCAACGGAAAATTGACGTTCATAGGAGCTAATGGCCGCCCGCCGCGATGGCCCGCAACCTGTCCTCTTAAAAAGAACGTCACATTTGGCCGTTTGCTCGTATGGCCGAATTTGGACGTAATTTGAAAATGAAAAAAATATGAAAATAAATTTGGGATTTTTTTTTTCAACAACAGTAAGTTAAGGGTCCTCTGATAGGTTAGGTGGGCAGGAAATTCTCATAAAGTTTCAAAACGTTATGAAAAACGTTAATTTAAAGTGTCCTCTCATAACCTCTGCGCGTACGCCGGACGACTCAAATAGAAAACGGAACAGAACGTCACTTTTGTGAGTCGATTTCATTTCAAATTACGTCGAAATTTGGCCATATCACGCAAACGAGCCAAAAGTGACGTTCTTTTTAAGAGGACAGGTTGGGCTTAGGGCGGGAACGCGTCTGGTTAGGGTAAACTATTTTAAATTTGGCGCTTTCTTCGAGACGTGAGAGGTGATTGGGCAGTGAGGTTGCTCATTACACTCATATTCCCTATTGTCTGTTAGCGAATCACTTCATGATTCGCTAACAGTGCCGTGGCTCCCTCATTTATTTCTCGAAGGAGGTGCCAGGAATTCCTCACTCAATCTCCTTTCTCACTCATACTTCTCATTTTCATCTGCTCACACTATTGGAATTCTCCTCTGCTATCACTCATGGTCCTCGATCTCATCTGCTCACATTCATCATTCTCTTTCTCATTACCCGTCACCTTCTCTCACTACCCCTCACCTTCTCTCACTACCCCTCACCATCTCTCACTACCCCTCACCTTCTCTCACTACCCCTCACCTTCTCTCACTACCCCTCACCTTCTCTCACTACCCCTCACCTTCTCTCACTACCCCTCACCTTCTCTCACTACCTTAGCAGTCTTCCCTCTGTGGCTGAACTCTCCCAGTGTAAACCTCCTTACCTTGAGGTTACCTTGAGGTGCTTCCGGGGCTTAGCGTCCCCGCGGCCCGGTCATCGACCAGGCCTCCTGGTTGCTCACCTCCAGCTCTTCCTTAACACCATTCCTTAAAGTGTGTGTCAAGACGCCCCTCACAGCAGACAGTGCGTCAAAGTGACCAATAAAGGAGACTTTCCGTGTATTTGGCACTTACAAGTTTCAGTGATATTCAAACTATCAGGGGAAAAAAACCATCGAATTCATTCGTAAAACTCAGCTTTAAGAACTGCAATTAAAAGTTATTATTATTGTAGTTCGTCCTCATAAACAAAAGCCAAACGCTCGTTAATCCAGTCATCGAATTCCACTAACACATCCACAAGGGCCGTGATGAAGGTTCGAACTGTTTATGCTTTGAAACATTTTACTCGCGATTCACATCTGATGACGAACAGATTGAAGGTCCAGCCCGTCCTCCAGACAACAGCCCGTCCTCCAAACAACAGCCCGTCCTCCAAACAACAGCCCGTCCTCCAACAACAGCCCGTCCTCCAGACAACAGCCCGTCCTCCAGACAACAGCCCGTCCTCCAAACAAAGACCCAAAGACCATTCCATCCACCCGCCAAACCCCCAGCTGTTTATGAATGACAAACGGTTTACACGCGACTCACAACTGCTGACGTTCGAACACTTCCGGAACAAGTGCTTCACTGACGACTGGTGTTCGAACCCCAACCCTGTAAATGCTTCACCCACGTACTACAAATACAAATAATCGCCAACAGAACCTAAACACCTAACTTAACCTATGCCTATATATACACAATATCTAATATATTATAATATTAATTTATATTTGAGAAATCCCCGTTTTGAATAAACAGCATGTAAAAATTTATGAATGCGTCTGTGGGGTCGACCGCTGGATGGAATGGACTTGAGTCGAGGACGGGTTGAAGGTCACAATAACGGGCTGAAGATTAGACACTTCTGATAAAGAAAACTTGCGACGTTTCGGTCCATTATCAAGACGGACCGAAACGTCGTCAATTCTTCACTTTCAGATTTTTGAGTTGGTGTCCTTTCTCTAACAGTGCTTCAGGGACAGTGCTTCAGGACAGTGCCTCAGGGACAGTGCTTCAGGGACAGTGCTTCAGGGACAGTGCCTCAGGGACAGTGCCTCAGGGACAGTGCTTCAGGGACAGTGCTTCAGGGACAGTGCCTCAGGGACAGTGCCTCAGGGACAGTGCTTCAGGGACAGTGCCTCAGGGACAGTGCTTCAGGGACAGTGCTTCAGGGACAGTGCTTCAGGGACAGTGCCTCAGGGACAGTGCTTCAGGGACAGTGCTTCAGGGACAGTGCCTCAGGGACAGTGCTTCAGGGACAGTGCATCAGGGACAGTGCTTCAGGGACAGTGCTTCAGGGACAGTGCTTCAGGGACAGTGCCTCAGGGACAGTGCTTCAGGGACAGTGCCTCAGGGACAGTGCTTCAGGGACAGTGCTTCAGGGACAGTGCCTCAGGGACAGTGCCTCAGGGACAGTGCCTCAGGGACAGTGCCTCAGGGACAGTGCCTCAGGGACAGTGCCTCAGGGACAGTGCTTCAGGGACGCTCGAACTCAAGACACGAAATTCTAATATATAATTATTTATATTTCAGAAAATACAGGGCGTTTAAAAGGGCGAATGTAAGTTTGGGGTTGGACGCTGGATGGACGAGCACCGCCGTAGGGATAGCTTGAGGGATAGTTGAAGAATAGTTGAGAGACAGCCTTCTTGAGGGAGTCATTGTGTCCCGTCCTCACACCACGCCCTAACCAGTCCTCACACGCACACACACTCCGCCATTTTAACAAACTGCAAATCCAGAAAATAATATTTTCTCGAATATAAATATAAATTAGTGATACAATTTTGTGTATAAGATAAGCTGGGTTTGGTATTTTAGGTCTGTTGGCAATTATTATTTTGTACTTGCAATACGTGGCTGAAGCGTTTTGGCACTGTTTGAACACAGACTTCATGGCACGGTTCAACAAGGGGACACATACACCAACAAGTATACTCCATTTCTGTATGCATATACACTCAGAGTATACCTTGAACAAATCCACAAGGGCCGTGATGAGGATTCGAACCTACGTTCGAGAGCATCCCAGTAGAGTATACCTAGTCCTGGAGAATGTTCAGGACTTTAAGCACACTTCCTGCCTGATCGGCGAGAAACTCTAGGGATCTAAGTCAACCAGTACTCGCATCTAGCACGTCTCATTTTGCACGTTGTGGTCCTGAACAAACAAATTATAGAGTACTATGTAAAGAAGCGGCTCACAAATATTCACATTTTCTCTGCATTTGGTTGATTAGTTTGGTGGGTGGCTTGGGTTCATATGTTTCTCGTTAGGTTAGCTCATTGTATTTTGTACGTTGTGGCGAGTTCAGAGAAGCGGCGAGTACCATAACCGTGGTAGAGGCGACAGGCCTTGAGCCTAACAAGCCAACTACTCAGTATTTAAGACAATCTCAACGTAATGAGTGTAATTAACGAGAAATTTGTTTTTCATTGGTAATTGGGCTGCTGACTTAACGAGACATTGGCCATTGTTTATAAAGACGAGATGCTCGCCAGAGGGCTTCACGACGATGCACTTCAGAGTGAATTACGTATTCTCTTGGATTACTCATTCCTTCAACACTACTGACACAGCCACTCTACCTTCCCCCCCCCCTGGCGGCCACAGTCCTCAGCGAGTCGCCTTGAAGCCTCCGTCACCAGTTACTCATCTCTCTCATATGAGTCGCATATGAGTTCATCTTTCTTGACGACAAAGTGCACAACTTGCTCCTTTAATGCAAATTCTGTCTCACGAAAGGGGCGACATATTATATTATTTCTTTTGCAGTCCTGTTTTTCAAAGTATTTTACTTGCTCAATGAACTGAAAAGAACATAATTACCCCATTAGAATTTATTAAAGTTAACAATGGGATTGATCTTGCGTATATGGAGCCTTGATGCACACGCACACTTTACTATTTATCACAATTTTTGACTCCGGATATATTTGTAATTGCTTATGCCGCCAAAGTAGAGAAGGAAGCCTTAAGTATCTTGATGTTATCTTGAGATGATTTCGAGGCTTTTTAGTGTCCCCGCGGCCCGGTCCTCGACCAGGCCTCCACCCCAGGAAGCAGCCCGTGACAGCTGACTAACACCCAGGTACCTATTTTTACTGCTAGGTACAAGGGCATAGGGTGAAAGAAACTCTGCCCATTGTTTCTCGCCGGCGCCTGGGATCGAACCCAGGACCACAGGATCACAAGTCCAGCGTGCTGTCCGCTCGGCTCCCCTTCAAGACATGTATCTTCCATAGTATCTTCAAGACATGTTCCCTTAAACTCTCAAAGACAAAGATCAAAGCCAAGAGGAATGAGAGAGAATGTTCGTGTGTGTGTGTGAGACATAAGCTGATTGGGCTCGACCCACGTTGAGTACTTGAAGAAATATTAAGATGCAGGCGATGAGTCACAATAACGTGGCTGAAGTATGTTGACCAGACCACACACTAGAAGTTGAAGGGACGACGACGTTTCGGTCCGTCCTGAACAAGCGACTTGAGAATGGTCCAGGACGGACCGAAACGTCGTCGTCCCTTCAACTTCTAGTGTGTGGTCTGGTCAAAATATTAAGATATATTGAGAACCCATATATTGGGGGAGCCGGTCGGCCGAGCGGACAGCACGCTGGACTTGTGATTCTGTGGTCCTGGGTTCGATCCCAGGCGCCAGCGAGAAACAATGGGCCAGATTTCTTTCACCCTATGCCCCTGTTACCTAGCAGTAAAATAGGTACCTGGGTGTTAGTCAGCTGTCACGGGCTGCTTCCTGGGGGTCGAGGCCTGCTCGAGGACCGGGCCGCGGGGACACTAAAGCCCCGAAATCATCTCAAGATCTCAAGATAACCCATTCCTTGCGATTTTAATGGAGTCAAGTGTGAAATATTTGGTGTGATTCCCCTAGAATTGTCAGGGATCGATCCATATTTATTTCAGTACGTCTTAAAAATATATTTTCAGAGAAACGTTATGAATGACGTTGTATACCATAGGCTTTAGTTCTAAGTTATCCTCAGTGAGGACCTCTATCAAAAGATTACTGAAATCCAGATATCAAAACCTTACTGGAAATCCAGATATCAAAACCTTACTGGAAATCCAGATATCAAAACCTTACTGGAAACCCAGATATCAAAAGCTTACTGATATCAAAAGCTGATATCAAAAGCTTACTGGAAATCCAAATATATTATGTCCATTGCTCTCCTTTCACTCAGTATAATAAAAACGACATGAAAACTATCAAGGAACATTGACAAACATAAACCATTAATCTAAAATCATACATGGGATTCCTCCACCATATGGTGACCCTGAATGATATACATTGTTATTAAAATAATTTAAATATTTTATATAACAATACAATTATGAAAAAATATGTTTAACATCGCTAATACAACTAATAAAACAACTTTGGTTTGGCCTCTTCCTTTAAGTTTTTACATTGATATTGTATATATATCGTTGATATATGATATATAATACTGTTACGGTATCGACACCGTCGCTGGAGTATGGCGTGACGACTTCAGCGCCATCTATGGGTCTGCACTCCAACTCCCCGGAGTTTGGTGCAACTCAGACAACGCCATCTGTTGGTGGTGGCGTGGCAGCGGTGAATGGCTCGCGTTTCCTGTCTCAGTCAGAATGTGAGGTCGATGATGATGACCTCTGGTGGGTGGCGTATCAAGATCAGCGTCATCTAGGTTGTGGCTACAAGCACAATATCAATTCCCCGGTGGACGAGTGTTATACCAGGGTTAGCCGGTGTTCTGTCCATCTGGCTAATGACGTTTTGTGTCCACAGACGTGACATATGGTGGTGATTGAGCTGAGGAGGGCAGTTCAGCTTGGGCAGTCCACGAACTCTTAGCTTGGTCCTGCGAGAGGACTAAGTAGCCGCCGTCGACGTGAACAGTGTGTGTTAGCGGCTGATATATGCAGTGTTTTTACAGATCGACGTACCCGGGATTGGCTCGTAAGAGTTAAGGAAGACAGTGATGTGTTTATTGTGATGTGCTGCTAGCAAGCTGCTAGAGGCTTCTGCCAGGGTGTTAGCTACCGCTGTATGTGTTAGTTTGGGGCCCCTGCAAGCGTGTTGCTGAAGCCTTCTGCTAGTGAGTATCTGGAGAGCGAAGGTTGGGTGTAGGCACATCGTGATACTGTGCGGGTGGACTGGCCCACGTAGAAGGTGAACTCGCCAGTGTTTGCCAGTACGAGCGGACAACCTTTACTAGGAATGTGGATTCACTGGGCTTTATGAACACTCGTTGTGTTGTGTCCTGCGTGAAAGAGACGCCATGGTAAATAGGTGTAATTATACTTTAATATTATAATATATTTTGGTGAAGGGAACTGTGTATTGCTCATCCCCCCGCCCTATTTATTCATTGTGCAACTACTTAATTCAGCCAGTGCTTGAAAGCTTACAACCGACTTGGGTTTGGATATAGTAAGAGGTTATAACAGCAAGAACCCGGTTACTGGCCCAAAGTGGCCGTAACATATATATAGAAAACCTTGGCAAACATTTATAAGATAGATATATGGCAATCATGACTGACCCGTCTATCAACAATTATCAAACCACTGGCAACACAAAGTCTCATATTTCAGAATAATTATCATTCAACAGTTCCCAAACTCGATTAAAATTCTGTTGGAAAGAGCAGCTGTGAATTTTGTGGTGGCGAAATATATCTGTATCACGTGACCGCTATCGTGATAAGCACTTTGTGCGTTTCTTTGTTCGTCTTTGTTGCTCTTGATGTGATTGACGGTTTTGTCTGAGTAAATATCCATAACGTGGTGGTTTATAGTTGTGATGTAATTATTTTTTGTTAGTGTTTTTGTTAGTGATGTTGTTCTTGTTAGTGATGTTCTCGATAATAATGTTGAATTTATAGTCACGTGTTTTCTTAAATATTTTTCTATGTACCGGAATTGAGGCAGCTGTTGTCAGTTGACCCCGGGCAAGTGTGACCTCTGAGGGACCTCTAAGTGACCCTGGTAAGCCTAACACACTCCCTGTTTCCGGCAGTGGGATTCTTGATGCCAACCATATATTTGTCGCCTATTCTTTCCTACATCCGTGAGGTGGCGCAGTGGTAACGTACTCGAGTCGCGGGCAATTTTTTCTAGGTTCGAGTCCTGGCCAAGGAGGAATCGCTATGCACCAATACTTAACTGTTCGTCTGCTCCTGTACCCACCTGTGTGTAAAACTAGTAGGGTAAGGCTTACCATGAGCTATGGGAAGGGAAAGCTCTCAGCCAGCTAACAGGAGTCAGCAGTCGTCTGCTCCTGTACCCACCTGTGTGTAAAACTAGTAGGGTAAGGCTTACCATGAGCTATGGGAAGGGAAAGCTCTCAGCCAGCTAACAGGAGTCAGCAGTCGTCTGCTCCTGTACCCTCCTGTGTGTAAAACTAGTAGGGTAAGGCTTACCATGAGCTATGGGAAGGGAAAGCTCTCAGCCTGCTAACAGGAGTCAGCAGTCGTCTGCTCCTGTACCCACCTGTGTGTAAAACTAGTAGGGTAAGGCTTACCATGAGCTATGGGAAGGGAAAGCTCTCAGCCAGCTAACAGGAGTCGGCAGTCGTCTGCTCCTGTACCTACCTGTGTGTAAAACTAGTAGGGTAAGGCTTACCATGAGCTATGGGAAGGGAAAGCTCTCAGCCAGCTAACAGGAGTCAGCAGTCGTCTGCTCCTGTACCATCCTGTGTGTAAAACTAGTAGGGTAAGGCTTACCATGAGCTATGGGAAGGGAAAGCTCTCAGCCAGCTAACAGGAGTCAGCAGTCGTCTGCTCCTGTACCCTCCTGTGTGTAAAACTAGTAGGGTAAGGCTTACCATGAGCTATGGGAAGGGAAAGCTCTCAGCCAGCTAACAGGAGTCAGCAGTCGTCTGCTCCTGTACCCTCCTGTGTGTAAAACTAGTAGGGTAAGGCTTACCATGAGCTATGGGAAAGGAAAGCTCTCAGCCAGCTAACAGGAGTCAGCAGTAGTCTGCTCCTGTACCCTCCTGTGTGTAAAACTAGTAGGGTAAGGCTTACCATGAGCTATGGGAAGGGAAAGCTCTCGGCCTGCTAACAGGAGTCAGCAGTCGTCTGCTCCTGTACCCACCTGTGTGTAAAACTAGTAGGGTAAGGCTTACCATGAGCTATGGGAAGGGAAAGCTCTCAGCCAGCTAACAGGAGTCAGCAGTCGTCTGCTCCTGTACCTACCTGTGTGTAAAACTAGTAGGGTAAGGCTTACCATGAGCTATGGGAAGGGAAAGCTCTCAGCCAGCTAACAGGAGTCAGCAGTCGTCTGCTCCTGTACCCACCTGTGTGTAAAACTAGTAGGGTAAGGCTTACCATGAGCTATGGGAAGGGAAAGCTCTCAGCCACTGCTTCAGGAGCAGTGAAGTCCCCATACTGTGTGTGTGTGTGTGATTATATATATATATAATATATATATATATATATATATATATATATATATAATATATATATATATATATTTATAATATATATTTATAATATATATATATATATATATATATATATATATATATATATATATTATACACATATGGAGCCGTAGATGGAAGGGGGGGGGGATGATAGCAGAGATATGATCTGTTTTTAACGTCAGGAAATATTTGTAGCAAAGTTGAATCATTTAACTTCGGGAATAAAATAAATTTTTAGCAAAATTATACAGAAATGATGCATTTATGAACGTATTTAACATTAACAAGTGTCTCTTGACCTTATTAAATGAGATATCATTTAATTCTGCTCTCGCATTTTTCGGTCTTTAATGAGCTGGCGTTGAAGGACGTGGCGCGGATTAATGCTGTTATCATGTCAAACTGGCCGTGATTGGCCGTGATTCGCATATCTGTGTACCGTTCACATTAGTATCTGTACCGGGAGTAGGTACCATGTGTACCGGTACTGTACCTCCAGCATGTTCCGCTATCAATACTATCGTTGTCACCTAAAGTGTAGGAGTGAATATATTAGAAAAGTCTCTTCGGTAGTATACAACAACGGGCGTGTATGAAGTCCCCCATACGTGTGTATGAAGTCCCTCATACGTGTGTATGAGTGTGTGTGTGTGTGTAAGCAAGCTACTAGTGACATCCTGACACGCCAGGAAGTCATTACCATCTAAGAATTGTAACTATAAGGTGTGAGGGATAGATGAAATTGTTTATCTAATAATCTAAGATGAGGACTGATAAAGACCTTTTGTGCCCTCTGTAATGCTTTTTGCGCTACCGCTCACAGGAGTCATAGGTGCATCAACAACATACCTGAGGACATCAGGTGCATCAAAACATACCTGAGGACATCAGGTACATCAACAACATACCTGAGGACATCAGGTACATCAACAACATACCTGAGGACATCAGGTACATTAACAACATACCTGAGGACATCACTGGGCGCCGCGAGCGGAGGCTGCCACCCAGACAGCCTTCGGGCGTGACGAAACAGCTAGACTTGATGTGCAGAAAAAGAGTAGAGCAAGATAGGAGGTAAACATTTATGAAGACTGGATAGAGTGCGGTGGAAATGTTCACAATATAAACATGAAGTAGGAAACAGCAGTAGGAAGCCATTGACCAGTCTGTCCTGGTCTTTGACAACATGACTCAACGAGAGTAATGTCCTTAAGACAACGGGTCAGGGAAAGAAGAGCTAGTAGACTCCATCTAAGGGAACTGCAAGAAGGTAAGAGAAAATCTGAGAAATGTGCAACGGAAAAGCGCAAGGGGGAGACAGTCCCAGAAAAGGTGAGAGATGCAAGGAGGCTGCAAAGATTCATACACCACCAATGTACGATAAAGGTTTGAGAGAGTGTTTTGACCCGACGGTCAAAATACACTGTCAAGAAGGTAAAGAGGGGCAATAGGTTCGAATTGCCTAAAAATGCAATGAAGAAAACTCGTTCGATTTCAAACTTTTTTGACAAGTGTATATGAAACGTGTTTCATCGGTCCAAGTTTCAGCATCGAGGAATTAAAAGGATGGGATAATACAAATACTTAATCAAGTGTCAAGTTTATTCAAAATCGTCAAAAACTATTATCAAACAAAAGTGTCAACTGAAATATATCTATGACTCTCAACTATCACATAGCATATATTAAAAATATTATAATTAGTTTAATTGGAAAAAAAATTAAGTAAAAAAATTTTTTTTATTTTATTTAAAAAAAATTGGTTCGTTTTTTTATCGGACGAGTGCATGAAACTTATACACCTGACTGCACATAAGCCTATCGGTAAGGGTGCCAATTGGAGAAAATTTGTTAATGTCAACCTCAGCCACAGATGGCAGCACCTTAGACTTTATTATTTGATTGTTTTTTTTAATTAACATAAACGTTTAAATATATTTTTCATTTTTTATTCAATTTACATGAAACTTATACAGTATACGTAGAGTGAATGTCTCTAAATGTTGTTGATAGCTTTTTTTCTCTAAGTTCATTTATTGATTTTATAATATCAATAAACATGCCATATTTGCATAATTTTGGGGGGGAAGTTTGAAAATTTGTATTAGGAAA
>WNGS01167683.1:21258-33628 GCA_020271785.1 Procambarus virginalis | reverse complement strand
GATATTAACCCTTAAACTGCGCATGGCGATATATACGCCCTGAGTAACATGTCCCACGGTGCGCATGGCGTATATATACGCCATAGGTGCCATTCCCGATTCAAATGGCCCGCGGCTACACGGGTTCACATTAGCTTCCTCAGGGCTCTTGTAAACAGACGCCATTTAAAAAAAAAATCGTGGGCAATATTCTCAGGTGAGAGGCACAGTACTGTTGGAGCAACCAAGGCTGGCGCACGCAGCATGAGCGATCAGCATTGCTGTTCAGCTTGTGACCACAGCATCACCGAAAAATGTCAAAATAAATATATAACTGTTATTATTTAGTGATGACAATATTACAGATGACCGTGACTGTGATATAAATAACCAGGGTTGTGATAATAGCAGGATTGTTGTAATAATTAGCGCTGTGGGAGGAGTGATGCTGAGAGACTGAGGAGACAGCATCGTTTACTGACTGTGTGGCCACCTGTTATTGTTTACATTCACCATACCAGCTCAGTGGTTCTCTATGGTGAAACAAATGTAGATACTTATATATAATGTGTGTATTAGTGTAATAACAGCAAAAGGATTATGCTGGGAGGAGCCATTGGGTGACGGAGGTGACGTCGTCTGCACGGTTTGTCAAGCTGTTTAGAGGGTGGCCACTATGCTCTTTGGGCGCACTACAAGCTTAGGTGTACAGTTACAGTGCATAAAACATGTAGATATTTATATATAATATGTGTATATAGGGTAATAACACTGCAAACAGTATTGTTGGGGAGAAAGTTAGTGCGTGTGACCTTGAATGAGTGAGGGAGCCGCCAGCCACCAGCTGTGTATACCGACGACTCTTAGTGCCTGAACTAACTATATCAGCTTAGCTGTACAGTTGTGGTGAACAAAATATATACATACTTATATATAACGTCTGTATATAGTGTAATAACACCACAAATGGTATTGTTGGAGGAGAAAGTTTAGTGCGTGTGTGAGGGAGTGGCAGCGAGTGGCTGGCTGGTGTGTGGCGGTAACTCTTCGTTGCTTTTCGACTCTCAATACCAACTTAGTGGTTCGTTATGGTGACCAAAATATGCAGATACTTATATATAACCTGTGTATAGAGTGTAATAGCAGCAAAACTATTTGTTTATTGTTTTATGAACATAATAATTGAATTACTAATATGCACACCATACGTTTGAGTATAGCGATTATTCACCACTTTTATTATATAAATATATTACAATACACACTATTGAATAATATTACTGCAAAAAAACTAAGAAAAAATCAATCGGAGACATTGAAACAATTAGGTAATATATCTTTGTGGCAACTCCCATCTGTCAGCGCGGGTGACGCTGACCGGCCCTGGCGACTGCTCTGTCAACGCCCACTTTTTGCCAGACTTCCTCGGTCAATTGCGCCCAAAATATGTCACCTACGATTTTTTTGCTATTTTTCTCGTGCTCAGGGGGACAAATTAACATGTTTAGAAGACGAAAAAAAAATTGTGAATTTTTTTTTTCTTGCGCACAGGGGTGTAAATGTCTCCAGGACCCCTGAGCAGTGTAAGGGTTAACACCAAGGCATCCAGCACTTCCACTACCATGATAACATCATTTATATTTGCCAACATTCAAGGTATAAAAACACGCAAATCCAACAAAGTTCACTTTATAGATGGTCTCCTTCATGAGGCAAATGCAGTGTTTGCAGCCCTAACAGAAACCCACACAAAGGACTACCATGATGGTGAAATATGGATCTCAGAGTACAATCTTTTCAGATGTGATAGGAAACACCGGCTTCAGGGTGGGGTCAGCCTATACATCAAAGACACACTCATCTGTACTGAGCTGCTAAACACCTCAAATGATATGGTGGAAGTGCTGATAATCAAAATAGAGATTCTAAATGTAGTTATTGTCCTTGTATATAAGTCACCGGAGGCAAACCCTCAGCAGTTTAAAGACCAACTAATGAAAGTAGAACACTGCTTGGAAAACCTCACAAATCCAGCTCCGAACATCATCCTGCTTGGGGACTTCAACCTACGGCACCTGAAATGGAAGCACCTGGCTAATACAGTAATATCAGAAAGAATACCAGGAAGTAGCCTTAATGAACAGGCACATGCAAATGACCTGCTACGGATGTGCGACAGGTTTGCCTTAAACCAGCAAATAGTAGAACCAACCAGGAAGGAGAACACGCTGGACCTCATTTTCACTAATAATGATGAATTGATCAGGAACATAATGATTACAAATACCTGTTACTCAGATCACAACTTAATTGAAGTTATGACAACCATGGGGAATAGACCTTCAAAACCAGTCCAGATTCCCGGTGGAGGAGATTTCAGCAAATTCAACTTCAATAATAAACAGATAAACTGGGAGCAAATAAACCAGGACTTCACAGAAATAAACTGGGAAGAACAGCTAGGAAATGCGAACCTGAACCAGTGCCTGGAAAAAATAAGCTCAGTAGCACTAGAAATATGTACAAACCGCATCCCCCTAAGAAAAAAGAGGAAGAGATGCAGATTGGAACGAGAACGTCGTTCCCTATATAGGCGAAAAAAACGAATCGCGGTACAACTTGAGAGTCGCACCCTATCTCAGGAACGGCGAAGAAGGTTAGGTAGCGAAATAGGAAAAATTGAACTCAAGCTACAAGAATCATACAAAACGCAGGAGAGGGAAAGAGAGCAAAAGGCCATCAGTGAAATAGAGAGAAACCCGAAATATTTTTTCTCCTATGCAAAATCAAGATCAAAAACCACATCTAGTATCGGGCCCCTGCGAAAGGAAGATGGAACTTTCACCGATGACAACAAAGAAATGAGCGAGCTACTGAGGAAGCAATACGACTCTTGTCTTCAGCGAGCCATTAAACGCACTAAAGATCGATAACCCAAATGAATTTTTCATGGATATGATACCAACATCAAATCATATATCAGACGTCACCCTATCCCCACTGGATTTTGAAGAAGCCATAAACAGTATGCCTATGCACTCCGCACCAGGCCCGGATTCTTGGAACTCCATATTCATCAAGAACTGTAAAAAACCACTATCGCAGGCCTTCACATTCTGTGGAGACAAAGCCTAGATACTGGCGTTATTCCTGATATACTAAAAACAGCAGAGATTTCATAAAGGAGGAAATAAGGCAGAGGCAAAAAATTACAGACCGATAGCACTAACATCGCACATCATAAAAATTTTTGAGAGAGTGCTAAGAAGTAAGATCACAAAATACATGGAATCACAGCATCTCCATAACCCCGGACAACATGGTTTCAGAACAGGGCGCTCTTGCCTGTCGCAGTTGCTGGACCACTATGATATGGCATTAGATGCTATGGAAGACAAACAAAACGCTGATGTAATTTACACAGATTTCGCAAAAGCTTTTGATAAATGTGACCATGGTGTTATTGCCCATAAAATGCGCTCAAAAGGAATTACCGGAAAAGTAGGCAGATGGATCTACAATTTCCTGACCAACAGAACCCAATGTGTAATAGTCAACAAAATAAAATCCAACCCGTCAACCGTTAAGAGCTCAGTCCCCCAGGGTACTGTGCTTGCTCCAGTACTTTTTCTCATCCTCATATCGGACATAGACAAGAGCACAACCTATAGCACTGTATCATCCTTTGCAGATGACACTAGGATCTTCATGAGAGTAGGCAACATAGAGGACACGGCGAACCTCCAGTCAGATGTAGATCAGGTCTTTCTATGGGCTACAGAAAATAATATGGTGTTTAACGAAGACAAGTTCCAGCTCATGCGCTATGGAAAAAATGAAAATATAAAAACGGAAACCACGTACAAAACTCAGGCAAATCATAACATAGAACGAAAAGGCAATGTAAAGGATCTGGGTGTACTCATGTCGGAAGACCTTACCTTTAAAGAACACAATAAAGTAGCCGTCACAACTGCAAGAAAAATGACAGGTTGGATAACAAGAACTTTTCACACTAGAGATGCTATACCGATGATGACACTTTTCAAAACGCTTGTGCTCTCTAGAGTGGAGTACTGCTGCACAATGACAGCCCCTTTCACTGCTGGTGAAATTGCTGACCTGGAGAGCGTGCAGAGGTCCTTTACTGCTAGAATCCACTCGGTAAAACATCTAAACTATTGGGACCGACTTAAGAGCCTAAATCTGTATTCCCTTGAGCGCAGGCAGGAGAGATACATAATAATTTACACGTGGAAAATATTAGAGGGGCTGGTCCCAAACCTGCACACAGAAATAACATCACATGAGACCAGAAGACATGGCAGGATGTGCAGAATACCCCCGTTGAAAAGCAGAGGTGCAACTGGTACTCTGAGAGAGAACTCTATCAACATCAGAGGCCCGAGACTGTTCAACACGCTTCCACTACACATAAGGGACATAACTGGCAAACCCCTCACAGTGTTCAAGAGAGAACTGGATAAGCACCTCCAAAGGATACCTGATCAACCAGGCTGTGACTCATACGTCAGGCTGCGAGCAGCCGCATCCAACAGCCTGGTTGATCAGTCCAGCAACCAGGAGGCCTGGTCGATGACCGGGCCGCGGGGATGATAAGCCCCGGAAGCACCTGAAGGTAAGGTATCCTCAAGGTACCATGCAACACACGAGCTGCCTGCACCCGAAGCAAATCATCAGCAGACTGGGTGAATTGAGCCACGAACAAGCAATACAGATCGCAGGACTCAGGGTCTTATGTGTCACCGACCCAAAAGGCAACATGATGGAGGCAAAAACCATGAAAGTCACCCTGAAACAAGGGGACAGATCAACCCTCAAACTCGTACACAGCGAGAGGGGACGCAAGGGTCTCCTCCATCGGACCCGAGAGCCCCCGCGGGGTTTCCCAGGGCTCCTAGACTGGGTCTGCTAAGGGTTATCCCAGGCAGGGCACTGCTAACCAGCATTCCAAACTACCAAGCAAACAGCTAAAAAGCTGAACCCATGGGACGTGTCCACTCGCGAGGGCGAAGCAAGGGGTGCCACCACACAAACGACCCTAATATAAGGGGAAGAGGGAAAACCACAAGGCAGACCCCCACCAGGCAAAAACAAAAAGAAAAGAAAAACCACACAAGTGGACAACGTACCCAGAGGGAACAGAGCGGGCTGCTGTTATAGGTGAAAACTAGCTACGCAGTACCCTGCGCCCCACCAGTGCTATAACTACCACTTACCCCAAGGTAAACAAGGGAGGAAAACCCTCAAACACTCGGAGCGGCCGGACTCCTGGTTCAACCTTGACGCTGAGCGGACATCTGGACACCTCCGCCTGGGTACCGCCTGATCACGTCTTGTTTTCGCGTTTTGGCTTTGCTACTGCCGTTTGGCATCCCTTTTCAGCGGTCCGATTTTACGACGCCTGGCGCACATATCGCCTTGGGTCACAGGATTGTTGATAAATTTTTTTTTTGGCGTGTACTGGCTGGTTCTCCTGGCGGGGTGACGGTGTTCGGGGGCCGGCTTGGCTGAGAGGTGCCGGGGGCTGGCGGGTTTTGGTGGGTTCCTGGTGTGCCCTCAGGCGTGGTGGGCGGCCGGCTTCTGCTCTGCCGGAGGACACTGGATGACTTTTTGCGTTTTAGTTGGGGGCCGAGTTTTGGTTTTGCTACCTGGTGTGTGTGGAGCGGGGCCGGTGCTTGTCACCCTGAGGGACTCCTGGGTCTCCCCAATAATCTGCCTGACTGTGCGTTTATTTGCCGTATGGCGTATTAGTTTCTAGTGATTGGCGTCACTCGTTTTGCGATTTGGCTTGGTGTTCCCCCTTTCCAGGCTTCGCGATTCTTCCTTAAACGGGTATGCCGGGGCACATCCAATCCCACAATCGTCGTCGCCCATAAATCAACAACAACAACAACAACACTCGAGGTGGCCAAATGCCAAGCAGCGAAAAGCCAACAGAGGTAGACCCAAGGTGACTTGTGAAAGGCAACCCCAAGCCCCAAAGGCAGTACTTACAGGGCACTCAGGGAAGGTGACCCTAAGCACATGCAGCACGAGTACCTGAGAATGCTACTCCCAGCTCACACAACCACCGTAAGAGCAGCACTGAAAACAAGTCACAGCACTGAGACAAGACTGGAGCTGGAGCCACACGACCATGCACTATCCCATCAGCCAAGGAACTGGGGCGTGGATCGCCGGCTCAGGGGTCTGGGGTGTGGATCGCCGGCTCAGGGGTCTGGGGTGTGGATCGCCGGCTCAGGGGTCTGGGGTGTGGATCGCCGGCTCAGGGGTCTGGGCTCCCCTTTCCCCCTCCCAGGGAGGGGGGGAGCTGCGTAGACATGCGGCGCGTTTTTCTTTTGGGGAGTTCTGTCCACTCGTTTGTCAATTTTCGTTGTTAACCAGGATAGGGGTTTGTTTTGTGGTGCTTACCTTTCTGGATGCCTGTCTCAGTCGATGGCAGATATAGAATGCTCCAAATCACATGTGCATTTCTATGGGCCATTGCTCCCCGTGCCTCTGTGAGGGGGCCAGTTTCTGGCTCGTGGTCCCCGGTAGGCTAGAATTCCACCCACATCGACTGATGCAAAATAGTTAGGATATCCATATCAGCCATGGATGGGCTGGATGGGCTGGCAGGGCAGGCTTCTCCTGCGCTTCATCAAGTCATCTTGGAGTGGGTGCGCTTGGGCGTGGTTGAAACAACCCAGTCCCTCAGGTGGGTTTCCATGCCTGTTTCCAGTGCCGAAATGGGACTGTGCAGATCTGAGGTTCATTCTGGATTTGTCCCGCCTGAACCCCTGGATTCTTTGCCCCTTTTTTCGGATGAATACTCTGTCTCAGGTCTGGCTTCTGTTGGAGCTAGGTGCCTGGATGGTGTCCCTGGACCTCAAGGATGCTTATTGGCATGTTTCTATTCATTCAGGGTTCAGGGAATGGTTAGGTTTTGTGGTGGGGCATCAGGCTTACTGCTTTCATTGCCTCCCTTTTGGTTTGAATCTGTCACCTCGCATTTTCATGCATCTTACCCGGGTTGTGCTGACCCGTCTGCATCTGCTAGGGATTCGGGTTTTGGCCTACCTCGATGACTGGCTGGTGTGGGCTCCCAGTCAGTCCACTTGTCTGCTCTCCATTGATGTGGTTCTTTTCCCAGCTCGCCGGGTTCAGGTTCCTAGTGAACTGGAGGAAGTCCCATCTGGTTCCGTCCCAGGTTCAGACCTGGCTGGGTCTTGTTTGGGACTCTTGGACCACTTCCTTGTCTCTCCCTCCAGAGGCATTGCTGCGGCTGTGGTCCCACCTTCAAATGTTTCTGAGGGCGTCCCGGGGTCACTCGGTGGTTGCTCGAGCAGTTGTGCAGGAGTCTGAACTTCGCCGTGCTGGTCTACCCGCCAGGTTGGGTTTGGCTTTGGCTTCTGTTTGGGTTCCTTCGGGAATGCCCCTTCCGCCTCTCTCGTGATCGTTGGGTTCATCCTCCGGGGGCCTTATGTTGGTTGCTGTGTCACCGGCTTCCTATTCAGGGTTTTCGGGGTTCGGTGCCTTGGCACCTTCTCGAGCATTCACTCGATGTGTTCACGGACACATCGTCTCTCAACTGTGGCTTTGAGACCAATGCTCACCAGGCCAGCCAGGGATGTTGGGGTCTGTCCTTCCATCGGGCTCACAGCACAGTTCGGGAGTTTGCGGCAGTCTGGTTTGCACTTTGGAGGGTTCGGGTCACTTGGGGCTCAACCATCAGGCTCCATTCGGACTGTTCTCCGGTGGTTCATTGCCTGAACCGCAGGGGTTCTCTTCGGTCCTTACCTCTTTGGGGTTGGTTCCTTTGAGTGGGTCATCTGCTGGATTCTTGGGGTTTGGCTCTCCGTGCAGTTCATATCTGGGGAGTGTCCAACGTCCTGGCAGACGGCCTGTCTCGGTTCATTCCCCCTGTCCATAGAATGGATGGTCGACGCCGATTCGTTTCATTGGCTCTGCCAGATGTACAGACTCCCAGACGTGAAGCTCTTCACGCCAGTGTGGTCTCGGCATCTCCCAATCTATGTGGCGCCCTTCCCCCACTGCGAGGCATTCACAGTGGATGCCTTTCAGCAGGTCTGGTCGAGGTGGGGTTACCTGTACCTCTTTCCCCCAGTCCAGCTGTTGCTTCGAGTTCTGGCTCGGTTGGAGTCCTTCTCATGGAAAGTAGTCCTTGTGGCCCCTTGGTGGCCGGCCCAGCCTTGGTTTTAAGCGCTGCTTGCTCGGTGTCCAAATCCGGGGCATTTCCTGCAGCTCTGCCTCTTTCAGTAGGTCGGACCGGTCCAGTACGGGGCTAGTTCGGCCTTCTCCTCTGCTTTTCGTGTCTGGTCTTTTTGACGCGGGTGTATCACCATCTCTATGATGATCAGGTGGCTTCGTTGATGGTGTCCCACCTGCGAGCTTCATCTCAGCAACAGTATGAAGTTTCCTGGCATTCTTTTCACCATTTTCTTGCTCTTCGTAGGTTGTCTTCTCTTTCGGATCGGGTTGTCTTGTCCTTTCATTCTTGGCTTTTTCAGGACTGCCGTTTGATGCCTAATACTGTCACCGCGTATCGTGCGGCGCTGGCGGAGCCGCTCCAGCTTGCGTTCGGGCTGGATGTCACATCCGCCCTGTTCGGTAAGCTTTCTCGTGCTTTGTTTCACCTCCGGCCTGCTCATGCACCACCTGAGCCATCCTGGTCCTTGGACAGTGTGCTCCCTTATCTTTCTTCTCCTTGGTTAGTGGTGGCCCCTTCGGTTCAATATTGTTTTTTCAAGGCTCTGTTTTTGTTGGCATTGTCCTCTGGGGGTCAGGTTGGGGAGCTTCATGCTCTTCTTCGGCGCAGGGGTTTCTGCTTTTTTGGTTCTGGTGGTAGGTTTGTACGTTTGCAGCCTTCTCCGTTTTTTCTGGCGAAGATTGAAACGGCTGCTTTCCGGAGGGATCCTTGGGTTATTAATGCTTGGTTAGTTTCGGCCAGGGGGTGCATCTTGTGTTGTGTCTGGTTGCAGCTCTTCGCAGTTACCTGCACGCCTCGGCCATGGTGGCTGGGGATGCGCCTTGGTTTCCTTGGCTGGGGATCTGGTTTCCCTCGTTCTTTGTTCCAGGGCTCGGGGCTTCCAGGGTTTCCCTCGTTCCTTGTTCCAGGGCTCCGCAGGGTTATTAAGGCTAGCCAGCCTGCAGTCTATCATCGTGCCCATGATGTCCGGAAGTTTGCAGCTTTGGCTGCTGTGTTTTGTAACATGTCTTGGGCTAATATTCGGCGCAGGGATTTTGGAGATTGAACAGGATCTTGGCTGCCCATTATTTGGTGAACATGCCTGCTCTTGGGCATTCTTGTGTTGCTTTGGGTGACAGGTTGCAGCCAGTTGTCTCAACTTCGCGTTGAGGAGTTTGTGGCAGCCGCCTCCTGGGTAAGTCCCTCTTTTTCCTTCTCTTTGGGTATGTAGCTCCAGGGAGCCACAGAGGCTCCTCTCAGAAAACCAGCATTGAATGTAATGAAAGACCATTTTCTGGGTGAGCCACAGAGGCTCCCTGGCAACCACTCCCTCCCACTGGTCGGTGATTTTTTCACGTTGGTTGAAGCTTAGCTTCCGAACTGGAGTGCTATGCAGCCGGCACGGTATGGTCCAGGGCCCCCCTCCCCTCTTGGGGAGGAAAGGGCTGCACTGCAGTAGAGTGTGATGTTTGCTTGTTTGCTTGTTTCCTTGGGATTGAAGGTAGTTCTACCTCTCTGTTCGGTTTTTTGTTTTTAGTTTCTTACCATGTGGGGTTTGTTTTGTTATGCCTACCTTTTTGGGTGCCAAACCCCGGTCAATGGCAAATAAGGAAAAAATCCACCCACAGGGGGGTTTTCCAAGGCCATTGCTCCCTGAAAGCTCTCTGAAGAGGCCAGGTTCTGGCTCGTGGTCCCTGGTAGATCCGAACTCCATAGCTAATGTCCCGGTCTAATATAAAAACACATTAGCCCGATAAGCTCCAGGGAGCCTCCGGGGCACACCCAGAAAATGGTGTTTCATTACATTCAATGCTGGTTGTTTCTTACATGGGCTCACTGCAGACATATTTCTTTTAAACTCTAGAAAGAAATGTGTTTTTAAACCTTAAACAAGACTGTCTTGTGTCATTGTAATCTTCAAACACCAGGTTGAGGGCAGAATGGAAACAATTGCATCCTAGATATACATGAAGGACTCTGCAGGAATGAATTGAAGGATATACATTGATGATGATTTTTCTTTTTTCTTTAGTGAAAGTCTAGGTGGCCTGGATGTAATAGAATATTATAATGTTGATAATGAGAGAGCTGTGCAGAGATGATAAAAGTGTAGAGCACCAATTTATAATGTACTGTGAATGTAAACAAATTGCTTAACTATCATTTTAAATTTAATACAGTTTGGTTCGTTCTTAACTCACAGTCAGAAATCCCGGATGGGACAAATAGTTGGGCATTTGTCCTTTCACCTAATGCCTCTGTTCACCTACCAGAAAATTGGTTCCTGGAAGTTAGTTATTTGTGGAGATGCAACGTGGGGAGTGGGGTGGACCTTGATATGAGCCTAACATCTCTACATATACTGGCTTCCTGTCTCCCAACAAAACAAATTTTATTTAAATGATTTCCTTCAGTGTCATTTTCACTTCTGTCCAGATACAACCATTATGATTTCCAAATACAACTGAAAACTATAATCATTAACCCTTAAACTGCGCAACACACCTGCAGGCTCGCGTCTGGTTTGCGCAACGCGCCTCCTGGTATTTGTATTTTTCACGTTCCATTCAAAACTCCCGCGGCTACATGAGGTTCACATCAGCTTCCTCAGGGCTCTTGTAAACAGACGCCATCTTTAAAAAAATCGTGGTCCATATTCCCGGGTGTGGGAACCTCAGTAGTGTGTAAGCAACCAAGGCTGGCGCTCGCAGCATGAGCGCACAGCACTGCTGTTCAGCATGTGACCACAGCATCGCCTAATAATGTCAAAATATATATATAACTTGTATTATTTAGCCATGATAGTGTTATAGAAGAGCCTGAGTGTGATAATGATTGGGTACAATGTTCAAATATCAGTGATTCAATGCTGTTCACGATGTTCACAGCACCACAGCATTATTTCGTCCATCTAGGAATCTTCAAATGATTTCTTAGGTTCCTTTTCAAAATAAACGTGTGGTCAATTATTCATTTACAGGAATTAGTGACCAGGATTGTGATAATAGCAGGATTGTGGTTATAATTAGCGTTGTGCGTAGTATTGTGGAAGGAGGAAGTTTGTTGAGGGAGGGAGGGCGAGAATTGAGGTAGCCTCATTGTGTGTGTGGCTGCCACTCTTGTTTTGCTCACCATAATAGCTTAGTGGTTCGCTATGGGCAACACATATGTACATGGGTATATATAGTGTGTGTATATAGTGTAAGAACAGCAACAGGAGAATGTTGAGAGGAGCTATTTTGGTGAGGGAGGTGACATAATCGTAGCGTCATCTGCTGTCTGCTGTGTGATTTTTCATGCAGTGTATGGTGCCCACTGTACTGTTTGGACACAATACCAGCTTACTTGCATAGTTCTGGTAAATAAAACATGTAGATAGGTATATAGAACATGTGTAATAAGAACTATAACAGTATGGTGGGAGGAGCAATGTTGGCGAGTAAGATGTTGGAGTGAGGGAGACTGGCTGGGTGTGGCTGCTCTCACTCGAGGTGTTCCGAGTGTGTTGATGGTGAATGTATATAGTGTGTGACAGTGTATAGTGTGTAAATAGATTGTATGTATACATAAATTAGCATGATACATAGTAAATATGTGCGGCATATGTGTACACAAGTGTCATGCACGTAACACAGTGTCTTCGGACAGTACGGATGTTTTACTGCCATAATATAGTGTACGTGTTCACTATACATAGGATTAGCACGTAAAAACAAATAAAATGTATTTGGAACTGTGCGAAAAAATGAACGAAAGTATATTCGCGGCAACTCGCGCGCCCCGCCCCGAGCGCCCTACTGGCCCCGAGAGCGTACGTCACGGGCGAACAGGGAATGATGACGTCACACCCCAACTTACGGACCCTATAGCAGCCAAAGTAAGTACAATTTCGATTTTTTTTCTACATACCCATACTGAGGGAAGGGTTTCTGACACTTTAAAAGAAAAAAGATTTTTTCCAGAGAATTTATTTCCTGCGCACTGCGGGGGTGTCATATTTGGAGGCAACGCAGTTAAGGGGTTAATAAGAATGGTTAACCATAAGATCAGATTATGGGCATAATATTACTGCTTGCAATTATATAATGATGGTTTATCATAAGATAAGATTATAGGCATAATATTAATGCTCGCAATTATATAATGATGGTTTACCATAAAATAAGATTATAGGCATAA
>WNGS01167683.1:2384-15365 GCA_020271785.1 Procambarus virginalis | reverse complement strand
GATCTGTACCCCTGCCTGTTGAACTAGGTGCTCAGGTAGGATTTCCTTCACCAAGTTGTCAGACCCCACTGAAGAGGACAGGAACGCTGGTACAGCAATTTGTGTTGCTGTGCGCACGCCAAGGCCCCCGAGTCTGACAGGAAGGGAGGCCTGTTTCCACTGCGAGTTGCTGAGGGAAAGATTGAGGGCTTTTTCTAGTGTTGATTTCAGCAAGCTGTCGTACTCTTCTAATTTAATATTGTTGAAAGATGGCGAACATCTTAGAAAGTAGGTCAGCCTGGGGAGGGACAAGCATCTGGTGATGAGGTAAAGTGCATCATGAGCATCGATGTCTTCAATCCTCTCGTTCATTCTCTTCAGGTCAGTGATCTTCTTACCAAGGACCTCGTCGATGGCATTCCTTCCAAGAGGAGCACCTAGGAGTGTGCTGTCCTCAGGGTTGGTTGTATGAATGTCAGGCAAAACAACCTTTATTTGCTCTATTATGTGCTGGTTGGTGGAGGTTATTTCGCACTTGGAAGGGTTCAGGGTGAGTCCTAGACTTGCTCCTTGCTCCTGAATTATTCTTATGTCGTCCAAGAGTGCGTCTGGGGAGCCGGCTAGAGTACCATCGTCTAAGAACCAAATGTTGAGCTCACTGGACAGGTTATCGGTGACTTCCTTGATGACTAGGCAGAAAAGAAAAGGAGCAAGGGGGTCACCCTGTTGGACACCTTCTTGTGATTCGATTTCATGTTCCCCAAAGAGCAGAGTTAGATTCTTGCTGTAGCATGAGTTTACAAACGGGTAGAGGGAAGGAAAAAGGCGATGAACCGCATTGAGTACTGCATCCCTTCTAACCAGATTGAAGGCATTTTTGAAGTCCAGCTTTATCAGAGCTTTTTCATCCGTAATGTTGGCAATGTAAGCTCTAGCTGCATGAGCCGCTGCCTCACACCCTTGGGGAATGCCAAACCCAAGCTGTTTTGGCTTCAGCATGTCGGCTGCTGCCTGACTAACTGCTTTAGCAGCAGCCTTAGCGACGAGACGCCGGAGTGAATTGCCCACAGCTATCGGTCTGATTCCTCCATCTTTTTTCCTCAGGGCACAGAGGGTAGCGCCAAAAAAGAGAGGCCGTATGGTCTCTGGTATGTTGCCAGCTAGACATGTGTTGGCGAATCTTGTTAGTTCCACCAGGAGGCCCTGTGCAATGTCTCCCAGTGCAGGGTTGAGCATTTGTTTGATGTGGTTGGGTCTTAGTCCTGTGAACCCACCTGCTGATCCTGGTGGGAAGGATAAAGCTGCTTTATGCACCATGGATTCGAGCACACACAGGGGTTCTGCTCTGGTGACACCGACTAGGGGAACACCGTCGTCACGAGGAGCTCTGGGTGGGTGTTTTTCCCTCAGGGCTTGTGCTGTATCGGCATCCCTGGTGGCAACTGTGTCTTCACTGGTGATGACTCTGATTGCCCCTATTGTGTTGCCTTCTTCTATTTTCTTGCTGACTGTTGCTCTCATTTTGGATGCCTCGGTTCTGCTGTTGATACCTTTCCTGCGGTGAGTGTTTTTGGCACGGGTGGGGAGGGGTGCCTGATTGTCCTCTCTAGGAAAACTATTTATAGCCATAATGACTGAGGAAGCTAGAGATTTGTCTCTCCTTGCAGGGACAGCTAGACATATGTTTCCAAATAGGAGAAGGTTGCGCCATGCTTGGATGGTTCCGGGGGAGTCATTGACCTTTTTCAAGAGGCTGGATAGTTTGGCTGCTGCCTGGGGCCGGGCAGCTTTGGGGATGTGCTGCAGGGTTCCAACCGATGTTGCTTTGATGGCTTCTAGTAGATTCTCAGTCGATATGAAGCTGTTGGAGGTGTTTTCCCTGACTGCTGGAGTGGGGCCTTGATTGATACCCTCTTTGGGAGGGCGCCACATACCCGGACAATTGGTTCCGTTGTGAGCATGCTTGCGCACATCTCCGTTACCCTTGAGTTTCCACACCTTGTCACACACTTGGCATGTGCCATACCTGTCGTCGCTTGATGGCTCCTCTTGGCTGAGAGAAGCCTGGCTGTCAGTCGTGACCTGCGACATCGGCGGGCGCTGGGCGGACGCTGGGCGGGCGGAGAGTGGGCGCTGGGCGGGTGCAGAGTGGGCGATATATATATATATATATATATATATATATATATATATATATATATATATATATATATATATATATATATATATATGTCGTACCTAGTAGCCAGAACGCACTTCTCAGCCTACTATGCAAGGCCCGATTTGCCTAATAAGCCAAGTTTTCATGAATTAATTGTTTTTCGACTACCTAACCTACCTAACCTAACCTAACCTAACTTTTTCGGCTACCTAACCTAACCTAACCTATAAAGATAGGTTAGGTTAGGTTAGGTAGGGTTGGTTAGGTTCGGTCATATATCTACGTTAATTTTAACTCCAATAGAAAAAAATTGAACTCATACATAATGAAATGGGTAGCTTTATCATTTCATAAGAAAAAATTAGAGAAAATATATTAATTCATGAAAACTTGGCTTATTAGGCAAATCGGGCCTTGCATAGTAGGCTGAGAAGTGCGTTCTGGCTACTAGGTACGACATATATATATATATATATATATATATATATATATATATATATATATATATATATATATATATATATATATATTTGTATACAGAATATATATATATATATATATATATATATATATATATATATATATATATATATATATATATATGTATATATATATATATATACACATATATATTTCTGCCCAAAACGCTGAGCGTACTAGTGGCTTCACAAGAATGTTATTACTATGCTATGTATCCTCACAATCCCAATGTACCTTCTTGTATATAAATAAATAAATAAATAAATAAATAAATAAATATATATTTGGTGGTCCTCCACTATGTCCCCGTGAGTGTATACGTTACAGGGATTCAGTGCTTAGTAGTTGCCTTGGTAGTTTGGGGCACTGGTTAGCAGTACCTTGCCTGGGCTTCTCTTAACAGAGAATCTAAGGGCCCTGGAAACCCCCATTGGGGCACAGTGGTCCAATGGATGTGTCCCCTGGTTGATACTTGGTTGATTTTGTCTATTATATTATGTCTATTCTGGGTTCCACCTCACTTCATGGGAGTTTGAAGGTTGCTCTATTCCCTTGTCTCAGCGTGACAGTCACCAATTCTGCCTCCGTCATGCTGCCTGTTGGGTCGGTGACACCTTTGATCTGGATTCTTGTGAGTAATTACCTAAGTGTAGTTACAGGATGAGAGCTACGATCGTGGTGTCCCGTCTTCCCAGCACGGTGTTCCTTGCATGTACTCCAATTCACCGAATCCTCTAATCTTGATATTTGGGTGCAGGTAGCTTCAGTGTTGCATGAGCCTTTTAGGTTGCTGCAACACAGTAGGTTGGTTGCTCACCCAGATGCCCTGCAGCTGTCCCGTTTTGGTAATAGGGACAGAGACCCACCTTGGGCTAAGAATCCGCCTTGTGATCCAGGTGACACATGGGACAGTTCCTCTGGGTTATGGCGCGTCGCACGCCTGCAGCCACATCTGCCGCTTTGTATATCCAAATTTGGTTCAAATGCAGACTGCAGCTACAACAGACAGGCAGCTGGAAAAAGTCGGGAGGTGTCTCCCGAATTATGTGGCGCCCTTCCCCGACTGCGAGGTCATTGTGGTTGATGTCCTCAGGCAGGACTGGTCGAGGTGGGGGTTACCTGTACCTCTTTACCCCAGTTCCGCTGTTGCTCCAGGTCTTGACTTGCTTGGAGACTTATCGAGGGAGGGTAGTCCTGTTAGCCCCTTGGTGGCCGGCCCAACCTTTGTTTCAGGCTCTGCTTGCTCGTTGTCCGAACTCTGGGGGGTCTTCCTCCAGCTCCGACTCTTTCAATAGATCGGGCCAGTTCGTTATGTAACTGGTTTGATCTTCTCCTAAAGTATTTGCATCTGGTCTTTCTGACAATTCTATCACCATTTGCATGGTGAGTGGGTAGCTTCGTTGATGGTGTCCCAACTGGGTTCTTCATCTTGGCAGCAGTATGACGTTTCCTGGCAGTCCTTTCATTAATTCTTGTCGTTCCGTAGGTTTCTTCTGTTTCGGATCAAGTTGTCTTGTCCTTCCTTTCTTGGTTGTTTCAGGATCATCATCTTATGCCAAATACTGTCGCCTCGCATTGTGCGGCGCTGGTGGAGCCGCTTCAGCTTGCGTTTGGGGTGGATATCACTTCAGCCCTGTTCTGCAAGCTGCCTCATGCTTTGATTCACCTCCGGCCTGCTCATGCATCGCCAGAGTCGTCCTGGTCATTGGACCAGGTGCTCTCTTTTCTCTCTCCTCCTTGGTTTGTTGTGACGTCTTCCATTCATGATTGTTTTTCGAAGACTTTTTTTTTTTCCTGTTGGCATTGGCCTCTGGGGGGGGGGAGTCGGGTTGATGAGCTTCATGCTCTCCTCCGGCGCAGAGGTTTCTGCTCTTTTTTGTCCTGGTGGTAGGTTTGTTCCTTTGCAGCTGTCTCCTTTTCTGGCGAAGAATGAGACTGCTGCTTTCTGGAGGGGTTGTTAATGCTTTGTTGGTTCGGCTGGGTGTGCATCATGTGTTGTGTCTGGTTGCAGCTCTTCGCCGTTACCTGTGCGCCACAGCCTCGGTGGCCGGGGACACACTTTGGGTTGACCCGGTTTCCCTGCTTCCCTTTTCTAGGGTTTGGGGTCTCCCAGGTTGTCCGCTGTGTTATTTAGTTCAGCCTGCCTGTGGTCTATCCTCATGTCCATGACGTTCGTACGTTTGCTGTGTTGGCTGCCATCTTTGGTAATACTGTATGTCCTTATTACCTTAGTAGTATGACAGTCCTGTCGCGGCTGTTGGTCTCTTCTTCGTCTTGAGACCTGCAGTGCTACTGTTTCCCAGGCAAGTCCTAGTTTGCCTTCTCTGTGGGTAGTTAACTTCAGGGAGCCAATGGTGCTTCCCCAGAAAACCAGTGTTGAATATGATGAAACAACATTTTCCGGACGAGCCCCGGAGGTTCTCCGACACCATCCATACTCGGGTTCTCGGGTTTTTTGGGGTTTTACATGCGGCTTAGAACTAAGGTGGCAAGTAGCTGGCTCACCTGAGCGGGCACTCCTTCCCCCTGTGAGGGGAGGGAGGGGTGATACACTAACAAGTGAGAGTACTAGTTGAGGGCAGGGTTGCCAATTTGTTATTTTTGTATTTTTATTTTATTTTAGCTGGAGTTTCTTTGCTCTTTCTGGCTGTAAATCACAATTTTACTGGCTCGTTTTTTGTTTTGGCTTGCCTATCTTTCTGGGTGCCCACCAGGTTGATGGCGGAATATGACAAACCTTAAATGTAAAGTGGTTGTACGCCATTGCTTGCGCCAGGGACCAGGTTCTGGCTCTAGTTACGGGTAGGCATAAGGAATTTCTGTAGCTGATGACCCCAAACTAATATAGCACATAGCAGTTTCAATAGCTTCAGGAAGCCTCTGGGGCTTTGCCCTGAAAATGATGTTTCATTTCTTTCAACGCTGGTTTTACTGAGGGGAGCCCCTACGGCTCCCTGGAGCTTATCGGGCTAATGTGTTTTTATATTAGACCGGGACATTAGCTATGGAGGTCGGATCTACCAGGGACCACGAGCCAGAACCTGACCCCTTTAGAGAGGTTTCAGGGAAACCTCTCTGGAAAAGGCCCCCTATGGTTGAGGGTTTTCCTTATCTGCCATCGACCGGGATTAGGCACCCAGAAAGGCAGGCATAACAAAACAAACTCCACATGGTAAAAAACTATAACAAAACCGAACAAAGAAGTAGAACTCCCTTCAATCCCATAAAAACAAGCAAACGTCACACTCTACTGCCGTGCCGCTCGTCTGCGCAGCCTTCCCCTCCTCGAGAGGGGAAGGGGGCCCCAGACTTCACTGCACTGGCTGCATAGCACTCTAGTTCATAAGCTAATGTCAATCAGGACAGACGCTTCTCTGGCCTCAAATTCCTGGGCAGTGTTTGCCTGTGTGGCATTCTCTGCTGTATTATTGTGGTGTGCGGTGGCCAAGAGTACCTCTTCAGTGCCGGGACTGCATGAATTTAGGGGCTTCCTTCCCTAAGTGCCCTGTGAGTACTGCTCATGTGTGTCAGGGTTCCCTCCCTGGAGCGTTCAGGAACCGTTCCTGTGGGGTTCATGCTGCTCGACAATTGCCTCGCCCTTGGGGCCAGCTGGGGCTTGGGGCCCTTGTTTGGCTTTGGGTAGGGAGTGGTGTCGTGCTGGTTAGGGCTTCAAGGTGTTGTGCGAACTGCCACCTACGTGGAGACTGGTTCCTTTTGCCTCTGGGGATGGTGTACTTTTGCAGGGTTTTTCTTTTCATTTTGTTTTTGTTTGCCTGGTGGGGGTCTGCCTAGTGGGACAATAATTCCCTGATACTGTTTGGGTGTTTAATCAGTTAGCAATACTTTGCTCGGGTTTCCCATAGTTGTTACCCTATGGGTCCTGGAAAACCCTGTTGGGGCTCGGTAATTACCTAAGTGTAGTTACAGGATGAGAGCTACGCTCGTGGTGTCCCGTATTCCCAGCACTCTTTGTTATATAACGCTTTGAAACTACTGACGGTCTTGGCTTCCACCACCTTCTCCCCTAACTTGTTCCAACCGTCTACCACTCTGTTTGCGAAAGCGAATTTTCTTATATTTCTTCGGCATCTGTGTTTAGCTAGTTTATATCTATGACCTCTTGTTCTTAAAGTTTCAGGTCTCAGAAAATCTTCCCTATCGATTTTATCAATTCCTGTTACTATTTTGTATGTAGTGATCATATCACCTCTTTTTCTTTTGTCTTTTAGTTTTGGCATATTTAATGCCTCTAACCTCTCCTCGTAGCTCTTGCCCTTCAGTTCTGGGAGCCACTTAGTAGCATGTCTTTGCACCTTTTCCAGTTTGTTGATGTGCTTCTTAAGAAATGGGCACCACACAACTGCTGCATGTTCTAGCTTTGGCCTAACAAAAGTCGTGAACAATTTCTTTTGTCTATCGCCATCTATGTATTTAAAAGCAATTCTGAAGTTAGAAAGTGTGGCATAGGCTCCTCGCACAATATTCTTTATGTGGTCCTCAGGTGATAGTTTTCTATCTAGAACCACCCCTAGATCTCTTTCTCTATCAGAATTCTTTAAAGATTTCTCACATAATATATAGGTTGTGTGGGGTCTATGTTCTCCTATTCCACATTACATAACATGGCATTTATTAACATTAAATTCCATTTGCCAAGTGGTGCTCCATATACTTATTTTGTCCAGGTCTTCTTGAAGGGCATGACAATCATCTAAGTTTCTTACCCTTCCTATTATCTTAGCATCATCAGCAAACATGTTCATATAATTCTGCATACCAACTGGTAGATCATTTATGTAGACAATAAACATCACTGGTGCAAGAACTGAACCCTGTGGTACTCCACTTGTGACATTTCTCCAGTCCGATACATTGCCTCTGATCACTGCCCTCATTTTTCTATCACTCAGAAAATTTTTCATCCATGTTAGAAGCTTACCTGTCACCCCAATATTTTCCACTTTCCAGAAAAACCTCTTATGTGGAACTCTGTCGAAAGCCTTTTTTAGGTCCAGATAGATGCAGTCAACCCAACCATCTCTTTCCTGTAATATCTATGTTGCTCGATCATAGAAACTGAGTAAATTCGATGCACAGGAACTGAGTAAATTCGATACACAGGATCTTCCAGATCAAAAACCATACTGTCTGTCTGATATTATATCATGTCTCTCCAGGTGTTCTACCCATTTTGTTTTAATTATTTTTTTTAATATTTTGACTATTACACTTGTCAATGATACCAGTCTATAATTAAGGGGGTCTTCCCTGCTTCCACTTTTGTAGATTGGAATTATGTTAGCCTTTTTCCCACACATCAGCTACAACTCCTGTAAACAGGGATTCCTGAAAAATCAGTTGAAGAGGAATGCTGAGCTCAGGTGCACATTCTCTCAGAACCAATGGTGAAAATCCATCTGGACCAACTGCTTTGTTCTTATTTAGCTCCTTGAGCATTTTTTCCACTTCGTCTCTAGACACCTCTATGTGCTCTATGTTGTTCTCTGGAATTCTTATTGTATCTGGTTCCCTGAAGATTTCATTTTGTACAAACACACTTTGGAACGTTTCGTTTAATGTTGCACACATTTCCTTTTCATTTTCCGTGAATCTATTTCCCATTTTCAACCGCTGAATATTATCCTTTACCTGCAATTTGCTGTTTATGAATTTATAGAATAGACCTGGTTCTGTTTTGCATTTGTCCATTTTCGGTGGATGCGGTCTTGTTTCAGTTTGCCTTGTGCGGGGTTTGAAGGTTGCTGTGTGCCCTTGTATCAGGGTGACAGTCACCTGTTTTGCCTCCGTCATGCTGCCTGTTGGGTCAACGACACCTTTAACCATTGGGTCACTAAGGGTCATAATGGCTTCAACACCCACAGGCGCAACAAAAAAAATAAAAAATGCTTTTGTCTTATAAAAGTGTTCATTTGTGTTCCCTGATAATGGGAAAAATAAAAAGAAATCGTAGGTGGCATATTTAGGGTGCAATAGAGCGGGGAAGTCTGACAAAAAACCAGCGTTGAATGTAATGAAAGGCCATTTTCTGGGTGAGTTCCGGAGGCTCCCCAGAGCTATCCATGGCTGATATGGATATCCTAACTATTTTGCATCAGTTGATGTGGGTGGAGTTCTAGCCTACCAGGGACCACGAGACAGACCCTGGCCCCCTCAGAGAGGCAGGGGGGGGGGGGAATGGACCATAGAAATGCACATGTGATTTGGAGCATTCTATATCTGCCATCGACGGGGACAGGCACCCAGAAAGGTAAGCGCCACAAAACAAACCCCTATTCTGGTTAACAACGAAAATTGACAAACGAATGGACAGAACTCCCCAAAAGAAAAACGAGCAAACAAGCATGACGTCACACGATGTCATGGTGCCCTAAATGGTGCCAAACAGATGGAAGAAGTACTAAGGAATGCTAGAAAATTACAAAGTGACGAGGATGGGAAAGTGTGGTCGTTAAGACGAGATCTTTCAAAAGAAGATAGAGAGAAGCTGAAACTGAACCTCGCCGAGGCAAAACGTTTAAATGAGAGCAGGAATGAAGAAGAAATCAATTTTTTTTCTACAAAGTGATAGGGGTAGGCAGACCAGTAAAGTGGTACATGAAGGCAAACCAAAAAAATCATTAAAGAAAGGGGGAGTGAAAAATAAGAAGAGGGGGAACAAGTTCCTGAAGATTGCATACACCAACACAGATGGAGTTAAGATCGAAGATACTGGAGTTAAGTGATATAATACAGCTGCAGACACCAGACATTGTTGCACTCACAGAGACAAAACTTGAAGATGCTATTTTAAATGAGGTCATATTCCCAAGGGGCTACTGAATTTGGAGACGGGACAGAAAAATCAGGAAAGGCGGTGGCGTTGCTGTGCTGGTGAAAGAACACCTAAAGGTGAACGAAATAATGACTGCCAATCCACAAGAAGTTGACATAATAGCACTGGAGATCTGCCATGAGGATGATAAACTAATGATCATGAATGCATATAGTCCACCGCTAAGTAGCACATGGTCAAAGGAGGAGCTAGATAGTAAACGAGAAGGTCTTATAACAATAATGAGAGAGATCATAGCAAGAGCGGATAACGATAGTTCACGACTGTTGATAGTCGGCGACTTCAACTTGAAATCCATAGACTGGGAAGCATATGAAGCTAAAACAGAAGATTTCTGGACCTGTAAATTTGTAGACCTCATCCTGGAAACATTCTTGTATCAACATGTTAAACAAGCTACGAGGATGAGGGAAGGGGACGTTCCCTCCATGCTAGATTTGATATTTACCAGGAAGGAGGAAGAAATATTTGACATTCAGTACCTTCCTCCCTTGGGTAAAAGTGACCATGTTTTTTTGGGAATAAAGTATGCAATGCGTTATAATCTGGAAGAAAATATGACGGTCGATGCAATTGAAAAACCTGATTTTAGAAGAGGACATTATGGCAACCTTAGACAATTTTTTAGTGAGTATAATTGGACAGACTTGTTGCTAGGCAAGGAAGTGAATGAGATGTATGTCAAGTTTTGTGAAATATATGATAAAAGCACAAAAAAAATTATACCAAAACAGAGAAGCAAAACTAGGAAACAGGATTGGTTCAACAGAAAGTGCGAGAGGGCCAGAGACCAAAAGACACAAAAATGGAATCAATACAGGAAGAAGCCAAACCCCCAAACATACCAGCGATACAAAGATGCGAGGAACAACTACACGGCAGTGATGAGAGAGGCAGAAAGACATTTTGAAAAAGGGATTGCAGACAAATGTAAAACAGAACCAGGTCTATTCTATAAATTCATAAACAGCAAATTGCAGGTAAAGGATAATATTCAGAGGTTGAAAATGGGAAATAGATTCATGGAAAATGAAAAGGAAATGTGTGAAACATTAAACAAAAAGTTCCAAAGTGTGTTTGTATAAAATGAAATCTTCAGGGAATCAGACACAACACAGCAGCAAACTTACGAAGGTCATTGGCACGGGGATAGACCACAGGCTGGTTAAGATTTAATAACCCAGTGGACGACCTGAGAGACCCGAACCCACAAACAAGAAAGAAGGGAAACCGGATCAACCCTAAGCACGTCCTCAGACACAGAAACCGTGGCGAGCAGATAACAGCAGAGGGCCGCAACTGGACACAACACATGGTGAACCCCCGGCCTGACAAACCAAGCATCCACAACCCAAGGACCCCTCCGGAAAACAGCATTCTCATTCTTCGCCAGAAAAGAGGGAGACGGCTGCAAACGAACAAACCGAAGACCACGACCAAAGGAGCAAAAACCTCTGCACCAGAGAAGAGCATGAAGCTCCGCCACGCGACCCCCAGAGGCTAATGCCAACAGAAAAGGAGCCTTAGCAAAACAATCTTGAACCGAAGGGGCCACAACAAACCAAGGAGAGGAAAGATAGAAGAGCACTCTGTCCAAGGACCAGGACGGCTCAGGCAGCGCATGAGCAGGCCGGAGGTGAAACAACGCCCAAGACAGCTTGCGAAACGGCGCAGAAGTAACATTAATACCGAAAGCAAGCTGCAGCGGCTCCGCCAACGCCACACGATATGAGGCGACAGTATTAGGCATCAGATGATGGTCCTGAAACAATCAAGAGAGAAAGGACGACACCCGAACCAAAAGTGAGGAACGACGACGAAGGGCCAAAAAGAACCGGAAGGACCGCCAGGAAATTTCATACTGCCGCCGAGAGGAAACTCACAGGTGAGAAACCAACAAGGAAGCCACCTGCACACTATAAATATGGTGATAAACACAAGTCAAAAACACCAAACACGAAGACTCGCGGAGAAGAGCGAACCAGTCACATACCGGACTGGCCCAATCTCCTGAAAGAGGCGGGGCTGTGGAAAAACCTCCAGGTTCGGACACCGGGCAAGCAGCACCTGAAACCACGGCTGGGGCATCCACCACGGGGCCAAGAGGACCACTCGACCCTGGTAAGTCTCCAAGTGAGCCATGACCTGGAGCAGCAGCTGAACCAGGGGAATGAGGTACAGGAACCCCCACCTCGACCAGTCCTGCCAAAAAGCGTCGATCCCGATGGCCTCGCAGTCGGGGAAGGGCGCCACGTAAACCAGAAGATGCCTCGACCACGCCAACACGAAGAGGTGCACCTCCGGGCGCCCGAACGTCCGGCAGAGCCAACTGAAGGAGTCGGCATTGATCGTCCATTCCGTGGACAGGGGATCGAACTTGGACAGGCCGTCCGCCAGGACGTCGTTGGACACCCCCCGGACTTGAACCGCCAGGAGAGCCAAACCCCGAGAACTCAGCAGACGAATTACCCGAAGCAACCAACCCCAAAGAGCCAAGGACCGCATGGAACCCCGCTCGGTTCAGGCAAAGAACCACCGGGGAGCAGTCCGAATGCAGCCGGATCGTCGATCCGCGGGCGACTCAAACCCTCCGAAGGCAAACCACACCGCCGCGAACTCCCGCATCGTGCTGTGGACCCGACAGAAGAACGGACCCCACCTTGCCTGGCCGGCCTGGTGAGCACTGGTCACAAAACCCCAGCCGAGAGACGACGCGTCCGTGAACACATCGAGCTAGGGCTCGGGCAGGTGCCAAGGCACTGAACCCTGAAAAACCCGAAGAGGATGCCAGCGACTCAGCAGCCGATGCAAAGCCCCCGGGGGCCGAACCCAGCGATCGCGAGAGAGGCGGAAGGGATGGCCCCGAAGGAACCAGAACAGCTGACGAAGCCAAACCTGACCTGGCGGGTAGACCAACATTGCGAGGTTCAGGCTCTCGCACAATCCCTTGAGCAACCACCTGGTGACCCAGGAGCCCCCAGAAACAGACACAGGCAAGACCGCCGCCGAAGAAGAGACTCCGGAGGAAGAGACAAGGAAGCGGTCCGAGAGTCCCACACAAGACCCAGCAGGACCGAACCGGGAGGGCACCAGATGGGACTTCCGCCAGTTCACTAGGAACCCGAACTCAGAGAGCTGGGAAAGCACCAAATCCCTGGTTATCTTGAGACTTATCTTGAGGTTATCTTGAGACGATTTCGGGGCTTTAGTTAGGCCTGGTCCTCGACCAGGCCTCCACCCCCAGGAAGCAGTCCATGACAGCTGGCTAACACCCAGATAACTATTTTACTGCTAGGTAACAGGGGCATAGGGTGAAAGAAACAATGCCCATTGTTTCTCGCCGGCGCCTGGAATCGAACCCAGGACCACAGGATCACAGTCCAGTGTGCTGTCCACTCGGCTGACCGACTGCCTCTGGTGAGCAGACACGCGGACCGACTGGGAGCCCAAACCAGCCAGTTGTCGAGGTAAGCCAACACCCAAACACCTAACAGACGCAGACGGGCCA
>WNGS01167682.1:68876-82627 GCA_020271785.1 Procambarus virginalis | reverse complement strand
GCGCCTTACGCAATTAACGGACTTAACGAGGAACCTCGTAAGTAAAGACTTAACGAGTGAGGACAACATAAAAACTAATCTCGAGTCTTGAAAGTTTCAATGTAAAAGTTGAGTGAGAGAGAGAGGGATGGGAGGTGACGTTCCAGTCCTACCTGTAGAGGCCTGCCAGGGACCCTCCTCCCTTCGCTCGTGTGTCCACCCATTGGGTTGGCGGTAAGCGAAGTCTCCGCTTCTTGCAGTCTCGTTCAATCCCCGCCGTCCACAATGGTTGGGCACATTCCTTCCCTCCGTCTCATCCCAACTCCTTATCCTGACTCCTTATGTTTGGGGGGGGGGGGTGGTGGGTTTTTTTTTTGGTTGTTTTTCTTTTTTTCTTTTGCTTTTAATTTTTTTGGGGTTTTTTTTTCACATTTTTTCTTTTCTTTTTTTTTATTAAAAAATTTTTTTAGTAGGGTTTTTTTGTTTGGTTTTGGGGACTGGTGGGGGGGGGGTTTTTTTTCGGGGGGGGGGGGGGGGGGATTTTATGTTTTTTTTTGGGGTGGGGGGGGGTTGTTTCTTTTGTTTACATTTTTTTTTACTTCTCCCAGAGGGTGGGGCGTGTGACCCCGTCTATACTTCTAGATGACGCTTTGGCGCTTCCCTCTGATGCGGTTCCCTATCCCTTCCCTCCCACACGATGCTAACTTCTATCAAGTGCTGTAATTGACCAATTTAAGAGAGAGGTAAAAAGTTGTGTGAACAATTAGGAGTGCTGTTTAAAGTTTTTACAACACTTATTCTCCCATCAGTCATCGGGGTAAGTGGAAGCTAAAGTGTGCTTCACTAATGGATGTATGCTGTGAGCCATTCACGAAAGAGCCATTTAGATTCACAAAAGTAGTTACGCAAGCACTTACGACTGGCCTATACATTTTTTGCTCAACTTTGGCGGCTTTTGTTCTATCAATTATTAAACAGTTTAATTAATACTCCGAGCACCAGGATACTGTTTATAACAATAACAACAGTTGATTGGCAAGTTTCTCATGCTTGTAAACTGTTAATAAATACCAAAGCCGTTCAAGATTGAGGAAAGATATACTCGTTAGTAAGTGCTTGGCGTACTGCTTCGTGAATCTGGCTCTGATCCACTACATACAGTTTCTACAGGAGGCCATAAGTGTGTGGTGGAGTCCTGATCCACTAAAACAGGTCTCTACAGGAGCCATAAGTTGTGTGGTGGAGTCTTGATCCACTAAAACAGGTCTCTACAGGAGCCATAAGTGTGTGGTGGGTCCTCTACACTAAAACGGTTCTACAGGAGCCAGAATTGTGTGTGGAGTCCTCACCACTAAAACGGTCATCTACAGGAGCATAAGTGGTCTGGTGGATTCCTCATCCACTAAAACAGTCTCACAGAGCCATATGTGTGGTGGAGTCCTAAATAAAACAGATCCAACTAAAACAGACATCACAAGGAATATTGAGTTTACCCTGAAAAGCCGAATAGAAAACCACAACGTACCTAACCTTAGTATGTATAAGATATTACAATTAGTACTGAATTTATACCTATATTGATATTACAGTTTTATAAAAATAATAAAACAAAACTAAAATATATAAATAAATTGCAAAGTAACTCAGGATATTGTCAAATTGTGTACAAAATCTCTATTGTTTAATAAAACAGAAAAAGTGCCTTGAAAAAAAAATATGGCTTGGAATATGTCAGATATATACTTATTTATAAGCAAAATAGTGACTATAAGCAATAAGTTATATATGTGCTGTCTTGTGCGAGAGCAGGCTGCGCACGCAGGGGCCCCAAACTGTCGTACTGCACTTGTCGCCCATGACCGTTTTTTTTTTTAAGGACCGTTTCACTGACCAGGTCACTTAAGAGTCCTACCCTGAATGGCGAGGCGATACCTTGTGGACATCACTACAAGAGGGCACCTTAGAAGGTGTACTGAGCTTCACAGGGAGAGGTAGACCAAACTGCTCATTTAGGTGTTAGTTATCCCTGATTCCACCTTGGGGATTCATTTACGACCTCTATTGGAGGAGAATGAATATCTCCAGGCCTAGGAGTGTCTCAAGCATTAGGTTAGGCAGTGAATCGAGCCTCACTACATGGAGACGTCATGGGGAAGTCAAAGAGAAAGAGGCAATGGAGGCAGCTTTCAGACGAGAGACAGTGGACCAAGGTGCAGCAGGCACCAAAGAAAACTACTGTTGAGGCTTCACCACGCGCTTCTACCACCAAGACACCAAACATAATGGACCTAGAAAGGACAGCACCAGTCACACACCAGCCAGTGTCAGACAATGTACCCCTCTCCACAGCCCAGCCACAGGACAACAGTATGAGACAGGAGAGGACACCACCAGTCTCACACCAGACATCGTCTGGTGTGAGACACCAGGTTCTGGTTACCGTCATGGGACATGTGCCAGAAACATTCAATCTTGGAAATATACTGACAGAGACCATACGTCCTGGAACCCCTGCGCTGTTTCAGGTGTCAGAAATATGGCCGCCATCAATCACGCTATACCGGATAGGAGAGATGCGGAGTGTGCAACCTGAGACATACAACCAAAGACTGTATAGCCAAGCACAAGGCACACCAAGCCACAGCAGCCAAATGACCAAATTGTGGAGGCAAACATCATGCCTGGAGCACAACCTGCTCTGCACGGAAAGAAAAGGTGCAGACAGCTCGGGCCAGGACAAACATACAGACCAGCACTACATACACCAACACCAACGTCTGGAACACTCGTGCACAGCCACAACAGACCCACACTCTCACAGGACAAAATTTCTAGAATCTATCAATTCCAAATCAGAAAATACACAGAAATGCTACAAAAATACAACAAAAGCGAAAACGCAAAAAGCAATTACTTTCGGAAACAATACAACAAATTTACAGTTTTACCGAGGTCCAGCTGAGAAACATAGTGAAGATCATGGCAGAGACCATTATCAACTGCCTACAGATGACGAAGAACGCCTCACAACAGCAGGCTCAAGAAATCACTTGTGTGATAATGGACAAGATCGTGCAGCAGACCACACTTACACAAGAAATAGACAGTCCGAGACAAGATGGAGCACAATAGGACAAACAACGCAACATGACATACAGACTAACAACAACAGTCAGGTAGTCAAGACACTAGACCATCAACATTTACAAAAGTAACTGCAAGAAGCAGTGATCACTCAAGATCAACAGAATCTTACAACACAAGAGGCAGACACCAACAGCCAATGCAGTCTGATAAGCAACAACACCAACAAAGAAGTACTGAACAGCAGAGATACACAGGTTTCAACAACTCAAGAGGCAGGCACAATCAATGCAGCAACATCAATAACGAAATACTGGATGGAAGAGATGCACAGATTCCGACAACACAAGAAACGGCCACGAGCAATCAATACAGTCCAATGTGCAGCAATACCAACAGCAAAGCGATGGACCACAGTTATGCACAGGTTCCAATAATGCAGGGGATGACCATCAGCAATCAGTGCAGTCCGATTTGCAGCGCCACGACTTGCGAGGTGGAGATTATATCTCAATTCCTAAGAGGAGTTATACTAAAAAACAGGCAATACCAACCGAAACCGTCGTCTGGCCATTACAAATACTGCAGTGGAACATTCAAGGTCTTTGAAATAAAAATATGGATCATCCTACCATGGACAGGATACTGTTTGATGTTCTGAGTATAGACATAGCTGCCATTTGTGGTGTGGAATTGTTGACTTATCATTGAGCGGTGGTGAAGTTTTCTACTGAGGACTACCGGGCATTTGTGCACCGGTTTGATGGGCATACATTCCAGTTGCCGGGTGCTGCTGGGTCGGTTGTTATCTCTGACCACAGAGGCACTTCTACCTACGTCAGTGTCCACAGCACCTCTATCGAGTTTCTGGAGGTGATGATATGGTGGTACTTTGGCCAGTTTGGGAAGGTAGTATCCGTGCGGATGAATGCTATCTCATCCAGTCGTTTGAGGGGCATCCAAAATGGCATTTGAATGCTGGAAATGCGACTTCGGTCTGACATCCCGTCATCTGCCAAACTGATGGGTTAGTATGATCGTGTGTATTTTGCCCGGCAGCCGTGAACATTTTTCCGATGAAGGATGTCTGGGCACCAGGCTGCAATGTGCTCTGCGGGCATCTTAGATCAGGTGAATCTCTTCTGCGAAGACGACTTCCCTCCGCTGGTTGTTGCCGAAGCTTCCACGGATGCTGATGTGTGTGTCCGTGGATGTTGTGCCTCCACAGGTGCTGTCTGTTGAGGATGCAGCTGGTGTGGTTCGCCTGCTGGTGGCTGTGCCATCGTCGTCTGCGAGTTCTGTGGCTGCCGTGTGCACTGCCGGCATGGGTGTGGTGCAGCGGATTGCACAGATGCACACAGAAGTAAACATGGCATCCAACAACTTCACATACTTCACAGATGGATCAGTAGACCAGCAGGGACAAGAAACCGGAGCTGCAGTTAAAGCAGGAAATTCTATAAAAAGTTGGAGACTCTCAAACGGGTGTTGAAGTTTACAAACAGAAATGCTAGCCATTCAAAAACCTTTAGCACATGCTCTTGCTGAACATCGAGAACATGGTCGATGTTCAGACCATGTTGTCGAACATGGTCGACAACACCATGTTCGACAACCATGTTGTCGAACCATGTTCGACATCATGGACTTTTCAACTACTTGGACCTGTTGGATCGGTTGTTGTGTCCGATCACAGTGACGCTGTGACTTATGTCACAGTGACTTAGGTACATGGTACCCCCATTGAATTCCCGGAGATGCTGCTGCTGCGTTTCTTCGGGTAGTTTGGGACTGTGTTTCATGTGAGGTCTCGCCTCATGCAGGTCAGCGTTCAATACCCGACCATAGAAGTGGTTAGGCACCATTCCTTTCCCCTGTTGCATCCCAAACCTTTATCCTGATCTCTTCCAAGTGCTATATAGTCGTAATGGCTTGGTGCTTTCCTCCTGATAGTTCCCTTCCCTTCCCTAAGCATTTGAGAGGCATCAGTAACAGCATCCGAACGCTGGAAATGCGGTTTCGGTCGGACGTTCCTTCTTTGGTTAAGCTCATGGGGTACTACATCCGTGTGTATGCAGCAAGTCCTTGGCAGCCGAGGACTTGCTTTCGTTGTGGGACATCGGGCCACCTGGCTGCTAGATGCTCGGCAAGTTTTGTCAAGAAGGTGAACTTCTTCTATGAGGAGGACTTCCCACCACTGGATGCAGCCAAGGTGCTGGGAGGCGTGGATGGTAGGGTACCCTTGGATGATGTGCCTCTTCGTGTGTCGGCTGGGGCACGTGTGCCTCGTGGGGATCGGCACCAGATGCTTTGCAATCATTGAGTGACTGTTCTGCGGCTGCCGATCGTAATGCTGACGCGGGTGTGGACTGGCTGGTTGCCCTCCCTTCTCATTCGTCTTCTGTGCCTCTTTCGCACTGTCCTTCTGTGGCTTCTGTCTCTGTTAGCCTGCCGCTTCTCCCTGCCATGTCAGTGGGGTGTGAGGAGTTTTAGCCACCTTCTGGGTTTGGGCCTTGTCAGGGATCATCCTGCCAGTCACCCGGGTTTCAGACTCGGTGGTGGAGCGTTCTGGTGATTTACGCCGGGATCCCAAGTGCTTGCCATGTTCTTCCCCTGGTTTGGTCTCGGCAGGCTCCGCCTGGGCGGATGCGAGGGAGATTCAGAGTTGTGTGTCATCTGATGACGACGTGGTGACACCTGGTATTGATGAAGTGGCTTCAGCGGTAGTGGTGGCCGAGGTCCATGCAGCAGACGGTGGCAGTGGTGTGTGTTGGGGGGGGGGCCCTCATTGGATCCTGTGTCACCATCCAGCACCTCCTGATATGGGCTCCCCACAGTGGGAGGCGATGCTTTCTTCTGAGGTGGCTGCTGCGGCTCATGACGTTGTGCTGGTTTTAAAGAAGGATGTTCACCTGGGGGTTCGGTTCCTGTGCCCAGCAACCTGTTGTGTATGCAAGCCCTGTGGAATTGCTCCCAGTGTTGCGGCCCTGAGGAGGCCGTTGTCACAGCAAGGTGGTGTGTGAGGGTATACATTTGGAACCGCTATGGAAGAATTGGTGCGGCCGATACACCAGGTGCTCGTCCACTGTGTGGGTGCCTAGCATGAAGTCATTCATCTATGGATTGCCTGATTTTATGCTGTGATCTCAAGTGTGGCTTGGGGGCCAAATTACCGAAGATGAGATGATCATTTGGGATGCATCCGTTTCCAATGCAGGCGTTTCTGCCTAAGTTTATGTAGGCGTCCCTTTCGCATGAGCATCGACTTCTAGCTTCTGTTTCGTTTTATTGAATTTGCTGTGTGCCCTTCCGGCCTTTGTTTTTTTTCTTTTGTGTACATTTGTCTTGTTTATGTTTGTATATTTGATTTTGTGGTGAGCATTTGTGTTGTGTGTATCTTTTTCTTGTACATAATGTCTAGCCTGTAACAATTGGCTGTGTAGCAAGTAAACAATTTACTTGCTCCAACCTCTCATTAGCCCTAATGACTTCAATTAAATCTTTTCCTTAATTGCAAGTAACATTCCTTCCATCCTATTGGAGGAAGCCGAGGTGCTCTGCCCAATAATATAAGCAGTAAAGAAGCGAGTAAGCCCATTATAATTGCTAGTGATTCGGTTAACTTCGATACAGACAGACGCTTGGGAGTTACCACAACTCTTCAATCTCAAGAATGTAGCACTCGGCGTGAAGTTCTAATCGACCCCAAGACGCTACAACTTTGACACAGAGAGCAGACAGCATAAAGCTACAACGCTCTCATTCCCTATCGAATTTAGACACTCACGATTCTCCATTGAGCCGCCACGCTCTCCCGCATAGAGCTTCGTGACTCCGGCCCCACTCAGCTCTCTACTCTGCTCCAAGCTCCGTCTCAACGTCTTCGACAATGCCAACAACCGACAACTGTAATCAAGACTACTAAATTAATATGAATCCCACTAAACACTGATCTAATCTACCCTACAACGTAACAATCGTACATTACAGTTGGTTTCGTGTCCGTCATAGATCGAGTTATGTCTTGTTAGTTTGTCTTTATTGCACTGCATTTGTGCTTTTTTGTGTTTTTGAATTTCTGCATTTCACATGTTTGTGTTATGTTCCTCTCTATTTGGTTGTTACTTTATTTGTATTTGTATTTTCTTTTATTTAAGTAGCATGTTTTCACGTTATATAAAAAAAAAAAAAAAATTACCTTTGGCACTTAACACCAAAGATAATAACGCCAAAATTCAAGATTATAAAACAGTTTTAAACCAGAATGTAAATCAAGACAATGTATATAAATTGGTGAACTTCAGATTTAGAAAGACACTAAATAAAACCTCATTTGGAAATAGTAAGTAATTATCAAAAGAAGGCACCAAGCCGGGAAGACTATGTAGCGCCATCAAATGTGCGGAATAATCGGAGGGCGCTAAATATCACTAAGGAAGTCAATATGAGAACAGAAATGCATAAGGCAAATGATATCAAAAGTATCTGATTCACCAAGTATTCTATCGAGGGACAAGTGACTGCGAGGGACGGTCGGAAAGCAAGACACGCGCTCATTCTGGAAGTCAGGACATTCAACAAGCATATGCACGACTGTAAGAGGGACAATGCAGATTGGACAAGGAGCAGGATGGTGCTCCATTAAGTGTCCATGAGTTAAGCGTGTATGGCCTATATGCAGCCTTGCCAGAGCCGTTTCCCACTGCCAGTTACGGTGGTAGGAGGAAGCCCACAGAGAGACAGTACTCTTAAGAGTACACAGTTTGTTACCAGAAACAGAAGACCAACAAGCCTGCCAACGGGCAAGGTTGGCGGAATGAATAACTGGGTAAAAGTTGGAATTAGGAATACCTTTAGGGGAGATGGGACAGGTGGGGATAGCTTCCTTAACGGCAGCGTCCACACGCTCATTTAAAGAGACCAATATGGCTGAGAACCCAGCAAAACTACATCTTAAATCTACTGGAGATAAGAAACGGCCAATGTTGAATCTCAACGACCACTGGATGGACTGGATTAAAGGACTCCAGATCCATGAGAGCTGCGAGAGTCAACTACAACCACAAAGGAGGATTGACAGTGAGAAGGCAGTAGACGAAGAGCATAGAGAATAGAATAAATTTCTGCCGTGAAGATGCTAGTGTCCGGAAGCAGGTGACACACATAGGTGTGGTCAAAAAACAACAGAGTAGCCTACACCGTCTGCAGACTTAGACCCATCGGTGAAGATGGAAATGGAGCGGGAGTGTGAAGAAAAGTGTTCAAGGTAAAGGTGTTTCAGAACTGTAGGAGGGGTAAAAGCTTTAGTGATGCAGGTCAGGGAAGTACAAAATTTAGGAAGAGGGACCTTCCATGGGGGCAAGGACAGGACAACACCAGGAGAAATATTGGTAATACTATATTGGTGGTGAAAGAGAACAGGAACTACAGAAGGGGTAAAAATCAAAGCACGACATAGGCGAGAGTGAAGGTGTTGTAAGAACTGCACACGGTAGCGATGACAGTAGTGATCACTGCGGTCCTGGAGAGACAGGAAACCAGTGTTAATATACAAGCTGAGGATGGGAGTCGAACGAAAGGCACCAGAGCTGAGTTGCAACCCAGTATGGTGCAAAGCATCAAGACAGCGAAGAGTAGAAGGAGAAGCAGACGAGTAAGCAGGGCAACCATAATAAAGCTTAGACAGTATGAGAGAGGAATGTAAAGCGAGGAGCATGCACCTATCTGCTCCCCAAGAAGTATGGGACATAACTTTAAGTAGGTTAAGGGCCTTAGAGCATTCAACTTTGAGGCAAGAGATATGGGGCGACCATGTCAAACGAGTGTCAAAGATTAACCCCAAAAGCTTAGTGGAATCTTTGTATTCAAGGGGATGACCATAAAGTGACAAAAAGAGGGACGAAGAACGACTTGCTTCTGAGTAAAAGTCATAGCACAAGTCTTAGTTGCAAAGAACTTGAAGCCATGATTAGTGGCTCAACACGACACGGCATCAATCGCAAGTTGTTGAAGGAGAGGCGAATCATCACCTCGATAGTAAAGAGTAAGATCGTCGACAGAGAGCAGAGAAGATGCCAGAAGGAATGGAAGAAAGAAGACCATTGAGGGCAACCAGAAAAAGATAATGCTCAGAACTCTACCTTGGGGTACACCTTCGTACTGCCGAAAAGAGGCAGAGAGAGGCACCAAACCTCACTCTAAAGGAGCAACGAGAGACGACGCTTTGGAGGAAGAGAGGGAGATTACCATGAAGGCCCAAAGAAAAAAGTTGGAACAGAATATGGAATCACCAGGTGGTGTCTTAAGCCTTTTCCAGGTAAAAAAGGACAGCAACAATGGAGGTCTTCGCAGCAAAAGCAGTACGAATATAGACCTCCAAGTTTACCAAGACATCAGTCATGCTGCTGCACTTGCGAAAACCAAATTGAGAAGGGGAGAGGTGGTGATAGTGTGCCAAGAACCACATCGGACGAACATTGACCATATGTTAAAAAGAGTTTGCAGACAACTTGTGAGGGGCAATAGGGCGGAAGTCCTTAGGGGACCTTCCGAGAGACCCCAGTTTCCGAACAGGGAGTACAATGGCATCGAGGCAGTCTTCAGAGACTGATGACTCTCAGACCCAGTTATACAGATTCAGTAAAAACCAAGATGTGCATGGAGGGGAGATGGGGAAGCATCTCAATGAATGATATCTGAGCCCATTGCCATAGAACCACAGAGGGCAGGGGCAGACTGAAGTTCAGAGAGAGAGAGAAGGGTTTGTTATAGAGAAGGTGGAGACAAGTGCTGAAATCTAAGGGTTGAGATTCAAGGACGGGCTTACAAAGAAAGAAGGATTGAGGAAGATGAGAACCGGAGCTAACAGTCGGAAAGTGTGAACCCAGTTCGGTCACGAACATCACTGGGTCCGCCACTAGAGTACCACAGAGGTGAAGGACTGGAGAGACATCTGGAACTAACTTACGCACTATCTTGCTGATTTTCTTCCAAATGATGCCGATCTGCGGCAGAGGAGTATCGCACGTAATGGTGAAAATATAAGGTCTCCAACTCTCACATTTAGCTGTACGGATGGTCCAATGGGCCACTGCACTTGCCTTTCAAAGCAAAAAGGAATCAGCCGTCTGCTGGCATCGGTATTTCTTCCAGGCTGCACGCTTACAGCAGACAGCCCGAGCACAGTCTGCATTCCACCACGGAATGCACTTCTGCGTGCCCTGGGAGGTAGAGCGAGGAATAGAGTGAAGGGTAGCGTCGAAAACGGTGTCATAAACAAGGAGGGCACAGGAGAGAGGCAGAGTGGGGAGGAGAGAGTAGTCCAGAGGGTAAATAAGTTCCAGTCAGCCTTGGCAAACTGCTACCTAGGGAAGGAGAGGGGAGGGTGAAGAGAAAAAGGTAACAAGGATGAGGAAATGGTCACTTATGGAGGTCACCAAGAACCCGCCATGTGAAATCTAAGTAAAGAGATGACGAGCAAAGAGAAAGATCAAGACAGGAAAGGGTGCGAATTTGAGAGTCCACATGAGTGGGGTCACCAGAATTCAGAAGAGACAGGGAAGAAGAGAGAACGAACGGTTCACAAAGGCGACCCCGGGTGTTTGTCAGAACATCACCCCAGAGAGTACGTCGACAGTTTAAATCACCCAACAGGAGCACCGGCTCTGGCAAGGAGTCCAACAGGTGCTTAAGAATAGGAAGAGAAAGTGGGACATTTGGGGGGAGATAATTGGAACAGACCGTATATCATTTACTCACAAAATCACGGGCAGCAGAATAATGGAGAGAGGATTGAAAAAGTAGGGGGACGAAGGGAATATCAGTACGAATCAATAGAGCAGAAGAGTTATGGGCCCCAGCTGAGACGGTAAGAGAAAGGAATAACCACGAAAGTGACCAGGACGAGCACCAGGCATCGGCTCCTGGAGACATACACAAAGTGGTGAAACCTTTGTAATCAAAAGTTGGAGTTCATAGAAATTGGCAGAAAATCCACGAATATTCCATTACAGAAAATACATTGTCAAAAAGAGAAAGAACAGCAACAGAGAACAATGAAGAAAAAGGTAAAGAAGAACACAGCATATTAAATAAGCTCAGGATCAGGGTCAGGGAAATCAGGGTCAGGGGGGCATGGGTAAACTGAGTAAGGATGGAGAGAAGGGAGTGGGAAGACAGACCAGAGGCAGTCGGACGGGGTCCAGAGTACGAGACAACCGAGAGGGGCAGTCAAGGACAGCAGGAAGAGGGGGGCAGAAATCGGGGAGCGCACCTCAACAAGGACAGCAACCGAGAGGGAATTGGGGCCTAAAGAAACCTTCATAGCTGGGACAGGGAGCCCAACCACCGAAATTAGAGGTCATAGTGATAGAGTCAGAGGTGGGGCGAAGAAGAAAACGATGCCTTCTTACCCACTGGGGAGGAGGAAGGAGAGAGGCCAGGCTTATGTTTCTGACTCAAAGAGACAGGTGTTCCAGCAACAACGTACTGGGCGACAGACTCAATTGTCTCAACAGGAGAAGAAGAGCAGGAGTGAACAACATAGAGATTGCTGGGAGGATGATGGACAACAGTTTGGACAGACAGGCAGCGTGGAGGGCCAAGCGACTTAAGAAAGACAGGGCGGAGATGGGAAAGAAGACACAGGAGACATGGCAGACTGGGTAGGAAGGGGGAAACTCCAGATGGAGAACCAGGAGGGGGACCCTTCAGGACAGAACGTAAAGGAACTGTGGAGGAGGCATTGGGTGTGTCTGGGTCTAAGGCCTGGAATCGGTTGCGAGACTGAATAAAGTGGGAAGGACGAGGTGAGGTAGAACGCAACACGCGAGCATAAGATATGCCAGTGAAAGGGTTGAGATGGCGGACTTGGCGTCTGCGATCCCTGTGCTTCAGGTTGAGGACGGCTTCTTCAAGTTTGTAGTGTATACACACGCGGGAGAAGGTAGGGTGGGCGTCACCGCAATCGAGGCAGCGAGCCTGGGGAGAAGAGCACCGTCTTAGAGTGACCTTCGTCCCCACACAAGAGGCATAGACACAGTACTTGTACATTTGAGGGCACCATGCATGAACTTTCAGCACTTATTGCAAAGTCTAGGAGAGGGAATGTACTCCTGAACGGAGCATCTGGCACCAGCAAGAATTAGAGAGGGCAGAAGGGTCCTACTATCAAAGGTAATTTTCACAGCCCTAAGGGGATGATGGCAACGACCACAATGGGGTCGAGTGGACATGTCCACCTGGAAGACAGAAAGCCTTTGGGCTTCGAGGATATGTTTAATATCCTCGTTGCAGTCTTGAGGTCCCTAACACTAGTTGCAACATTGTGCGGGAGGAGAACAGTGCCAACACTGACGTTAAACCGAGCATTTTTAGCGACCTGAACAGGGGTCTCCCCAATGCAGGACAACGTGCCTAAGTGGGTAGCTTCATCATGAGAAGGAGCAGCGACGACACGTGTACAGAGACGGGTGGGGGTTAAAAGTAACAGAGGCATCTACTGAATCAACAAGGTGTTTATGGAGGGAGAAATCATCAAGAGGTGTAGAATCCAGATGGTGGAGATCAACAGATTTAGCCCACGTAACAGGACCAAACAAGGCATGGAATGAATTAGTATTGGAAGGTTTCGTGCAAGTGCAGCCGTGGCGGGACGGCATTGAGAATCCCAGAGAAAAAGAGAGGGGTGGGGGGGGTAAAAGGCACAGTAGTCACAATGAGAGACGGAGCCGTGCAGGGGACGAGGAAGTCACCACGGGGGCTTGGAGCTCGACCGAACCACAGAGGGAGGAGAGCAGAGGGGGGGGGGAGGAAGGGGGAGTAGTCTGGTCTAGGCCCAATGTAGTGGGGGTACAAAGCCTAGTCTACCATCACTGTACGACTCAGGGGCCTGGTCGCCATCCCATGAGCCTTGGGGTAAGAGAGGTCGCTTCGGTTTCCATGCAGGAATCGTTATACAAGTCTAGGGCCTGGAACCAAGGGATACCACCTACCAGGGCAGCCAGGGAGGCCGAGCGCATGCCAGTGCAGGAAGGGGTGCATCGTCCCCAGGGGTGCTCCCCTTCTTGATAGGGGAGTCCTACTGCTTTGTATATCTCCCACAATGGTGCAAAGACCTCATCTTCCTTTCGCCCAGCCTGGACATCCAGCCATCCACTTAGGGCAGCCCCTCGTGGGCAATCCCTCCAGTGGGAGGTCTGATGATTCACAAGGACCCTACATGATGCCCTACAGCACAACACCCAAGAGGGGGCAGGAGGGGAAAGGGGCGAAGGCAACCCTCACCGGTCCCTGGGAGGTGAACATGAGCCTATCACCACGCCAAGGCGACACCACGGAGGGGTAATTTGGAAATAGGTTGCGGTGTTTTGGAAGCTATTGTTCTGCCTCAGTCACGACTTAACAGCTCAACAAGCTCTCAATAATCATGCATTTCTGAGACTTGTTAGTTTCCAGTTATGTTCTAGCAAGTTTGCAATCTAGGTAAGCACTAGCTAACGCACGAGCCTTTACCAGGTGATTGTTCCTTCTCTGGGTGCTGCTTCTAGTATGTTCGGCTGAAAGGAAGCTGGCATCCGAGCCTTCACTACAGGTAAAGTTAAGATCTCTTGTCTATGCGAGGCTGAGATTAATGTTAATATTAACTAATATCAGCTGTTGATACTAGAAACTATTATATATATATATAT
>WNGS01167681.1:10267-33661 GCA_020271785.1 Procambarus virginalis | reverse complement strand
TTTTGTCAGGTCTACATCGGCAGATAATGAGAATTCCAGAGATACTTGTAACCGAGTCTAAGCCGAGCAGCAGTAACATCTAGAAGTCTGCTGATTTTATTGGATGATCCATAGATGGTGGCTCCTCTTGCATGATAGCATGATGATAGATGGAATTACTGGTGTCAATTTCACTTTGCCTCAGATCTACAAGATCTTGTTGAAGTTCTCGGTGTACTGCTGCTCTCAGATTGCTCATTGACAATCCAAGGTTACACTCAACGGCTCCTTTAAGGCAGATTCTTTGGCTAACTTATCAGCTCTATCATGCATTCGGAGGCCAACATGAGATGGAGACCACATGAAATGGACTCTGTTGCCATCCTTAATAATTTTGTTGTATTTGCAGCATACATGGAAAAACCTATTCATAGTGGAAGCTCCTAATAAGGAGCCCCGGAGCGGGAGGGTTGTCATGTATGCGCCTGGGGTCCCTCTGGCCGCCTCCGCACCCACTCGTGGGCTCCGGCCAGGTCATCTACCCTCTTGTGAGAAACCATTTGGAGAAGTGATACTCCAGATGACGACGCTGCTTAGATAGTTGGCTGCCAGATATCCTGGCTGTGGTTCACCTAAACAAGACTATATTTACCCTTATGCACCCAGTGCATGGTGATCCTGGGACTAAGGTTGTCTGCCCCTTGATGTGGTCTTGGACCATATTCTGTAGATGGAATATGTTCAGGTCAGGGCTTTCACAGAGCAAATCTCAAACTCGCTCTTGGTGAGTCCTATTAAATTAATATAAACTTATACCGCCTATGGTGTCTGTTTTCACCCGACGCGTAAAACACTTAACGTGTTTTTCAAGCAGCACATTGGAGTGTATACTTAAGTTTGTTAATAAAAAAAATTAAGATATTTATTTTAAAAATAATTATACTTAAAAATTGAAAATGATTCTATACTAAAATACACTAAAGGTTAATGTGCATATTTTTATATTATTAGAATACTTGCATAAGAATTAATTGTATGGCGTTGGTGCTCAGTCGTGCGAGGTGTGGGTCGAGGGTGCACCAACCTATTCATACTTACCTGGCACAGGAGACACCGTGATCACGAAGGCGGTTTTCCCAGGGCGAGGCTCACCATTGCACTCCGGTGGCGCTGACCCTTGCGATTAACCCAAATGTGGTTAACTCGGGTGCGAAATTTTTGGTAGCAGGGGATTGCGTTCGCGCTAACCCCTTAATAAATCCCATCATACAATATATATATATATATATTTGGAACCATTTCCAAATATTAACTGACTTATTTTGGGAGAGGTTAGATAATTAGCCTAGGGAAACCTTACGCCTGATGATTCTATTTCCTTGCAGTAAATAATACGAACCCAGGATCAGCGAAATGTTATCTTGTTGAAGAAAGGGAAAGTGTGCTCTTAATTATGTCAAGTATTATGTGGACCGAGGACACACAGTGTTGGAGGAATGTTATTGGACATTGACGTCAGCATTGCTTCAACCACGGGAGCTTGTGATTAGCCAAGAGGATATGACATCAGCATCGAGCACGTGTTGAGTGCTGGAGGCTTGTGGTTGGTCAATTGACAATGACGTGAACATTAGTATAATAATAGAAGCTTGTGATTGGCCAAGAGAATATATAACGTCATCATTCGTCATGAGCATACGCGACCGCCATTGGCTAGCCAGAAGGGCGGGATGGAGGCAGGGCCACCACTGCATGACTGACTATTTTTAGTTCAAGGCCGCAAATTATCTCAACCTATTTCTTTGCTTTCTTGCCAAATTTAAATTGACAAATTTATGTAACTATATACAACAGTGGGGAGATGCAAAGGCCGCCCTTGCTTAAGAAAACACATAAATATGCTGCCTTGGAGGATAAATATTTAGTCATTCGAGGAATCAATTAGGTTAAGCACTGCAGTTTAACCGGTTGGGTGACCAGTCGGAAAGCCTCGCCCTTGTTATCAACAAGGGAAACCCATAGATAAAATATGTGACTCATGGTGCAATTGGCTTCGAGCACGACTCACAATCAAGGATCCCGCGCTGGAGAGAAATGGTTGGGCAACTTTCCTTCCACCTGATGCTCCTGTTCACCAACCAGTACATAGGTACTCGAGAGCAAGGCAACTGTTGTGGGGTTGCAACCTGGTAAGGGTCAGTCATTCTACCTGGAGGGGGGGGGGGGGTAGGGGGATCTCGATAAAAGCCTAACGTGTGTGTATATATATACATACAGGGTTCTTGTCCTCGTCAAAACGAATTAAGACTCTATCAGAGGACACAAACAGTAATATCGTTCAATATTGCACTAGTACGGGGCACGGGTGCCTGAGCAGGGCGGCCCCACAGTGCCACAAGGCACGCTCTGGCCAGTACCCGCTAAGCCTTCACTGGGGCAACTACTTAAGTGCGCCTCAAGTCTCCTCTAACATCAGCTGCAAAACATGAGGCACTGCCCACGCAACACTTTGCAACATCGAGTGCACTTATAAGCTCTTGTGATATTTGCAAGACATTACACAGACGAAGCAAGAGCTTGCATGCGTATTTGTGAGTGGTTGTGTGCTCTACATATTCCGTGTCTGCAGCAAGATATTCCCCACACACACCCGCCTCCAGCGCCCTCAGGACATGGTAGGAGTTTGAGAATAACCAGTTTAGTTTCAATTTAATGTATTGTTCCCTCCCCCTTCCCCCACTGTTCAGTTCCTGAGCTTATTATATGTGCTTCTGAACCCAAGTTCAATTGTCACTCGTAGGATGGGTATGGGGTCTATTATCACTTGTAGGATGGGTATGGGGTCTATTATCACTTGTAGGATGGGTATGGGGTCCACTACCACTCACTGATGGGTATGGGGTCTATTACCACTTGTAGGATGGGTATGGGGTCTATTATCACTTGTAGGATGGGTATGGGGTCTATTATCACTTGTAGGATGGGTATGGGGTCTATTACCACTTGTAGGATGGGTATGGGGTCTATTATCACTTGTAGGATGGGTTATGGGGTCTATTACCACTTGTAGGATGGGTATGGGGTCTATTACCACTTGTAGGATAGGTATGGGGTCCACTACCACCCACAGGATGGGTATGGGGTCCACTACCACTCACAGGATGGGTATGGGGTCCACTACCACTCGCAGGATGGGTATGGGGTCCACTACCACTCTCAGGATGGGTATGGGGTCACTACCACTCTCAGGATGGGTATGGGGTCCACTACCACTCTCAGGATGGGTATGGGGTCCACTACCACTCGCAGGATGGGTATGGGTCCACTACCACTCGCAGGATGGGTAATGGTTCCACTACCACTCTCAGGATGGGTATGGGGTCCACTACCACTCGCAGGATGGGTATGGGGTCACTACCACTCGCAGGATGGGTATGGGGTCCACTACCACTCGCAGGATGGGTATGGGTCCACTACCACTCTCAGGATGGGTATGGGGTCCACTACCACTCGCAGGATGGGTATGGGGGGCCACTACCACTCGCAGGATGGGTATGGGGTCCACTACCACTCACAGGATGGGTATGGGTCCACTACCACTCACAGGATGGGTATGGGGTCCACTACCACTCACAGGATGGGTATGGGTCCACTACCACTCACAGGATGGGTATGGGGTCCACTACCACTCGCAGGATGGGTATGGGTCCACTACCACTCACAGATGGGTATGGGGTCCACTACCACTCACAGGATGGGTATGGGGGTCCACTACCACCCATAGGATGGGTATGGGGTCCACTACCACTCACAGGATGGGTATGGGTCCACTCACTCACAGGATGGGTATGGGGTCCACTACCACTCACAGGATGGGTATGGGGTCCACTACCACTCACAGGATGGGTATGGGGTCCACTACACTCGCAGGATGGGTATGGGGTCCACTACCACTCGCAGGATGGGTATGGGGTCCACTACCACTCTCAGGATGGGTATGGGGTCCACCTACACTCGCAGGATGGGTATGGGGTCCACTACCACTCGCAGGATGGGTATGGGGTCCACTACCACTCGCAGGATGGGTATGGGGTCCACTACCACTCGCAGGATGGTCATGGAGGGTAAGTAACATGTGTATGAAAAACATCAACGTTGCAGTGCAATCACATGCACTACAGCTGTTGTGATTATACTGTATCAGCCATCAGCATCACAGCTGGAGTCTGGTAACAACCTCACCATTCAGGACATTGTCAAATTCTTAATGAGCTGTATTATAAAAAACATAAATACCGCCAAAAACGTTTTAATCAGAAACATACAATACTGTATTGTTATAAATAAATTATTATTATTATTATTATTATTATATTTATTATTATTATTATATTATTATTATTATATTATTATTATTATTAATTATTATTATATATATATTATTAGTATTATGTATTTTATTATTATTATTATTATTATTATTATTATTATTATATTGCTGCTTTTAGCGAACTTTCTCGTTATGGGTGGACGTCGAATTGGTATTTTGTCATCACTATGACATGAAAGGTAGTAAACGTCATGCCTATTACTCCAGTCCTGACCCCCTTGCTCTAAATGCCACAGTAAATACTGAGCTAAATAAAGTCCATCTTTGGCTAACTGCCAACAAACTCACCCTTACATTGACAAAACTTTCTATATTCTGTTTGGCAATAAATCCTCTAATCAAATAAATCTCAAATTAACAATACCAAATTGTAGCCAATTAGATGGTAAGTTCTTTGGCGTTCTCATTGACCACAAGCTGAACTTCCAGGGACACATTCTAAATATATCAAAAAAAGTTTCAAAAACTGTTGGCATTCTTTCTAAGATCAGATATTATGTACCTCGCCCTGCCCTGGTGACTCTCTATTACTCCCTCATCTATCCATATCTCAACTATGGTATTGTGCTTGGGGTTCTACTACCCAAAATCATTTATGTCCTCTAATTACTCAACACAAAGCTGCTATTAGGACAATATCCAACTTGGCCCCAGACATCACTCGGTACCCCTACTCAAATCTCTGAATATGTTAGATATTAAGTCATGCACATTCTCACATGTGTATCATACATATATAAAACGCTGAACTGTAATGCCAATCCTGAACTCAAAAGCTTCATTGCTGGTTGTAACAGAAACCATGAGCACCACACCAGAAATAAATACAGTTTTGATATTCAAGAGTACGGCTTAATCTACAAATCAAGGGACCCAGAATGTGGAATGACCTTCCAACCATGTTAAAGACTGTACCTCTCTCAAACAGTTTAAGATAAAAACTAAACACTACATAATAAATCCCTGTAACCTACCTACCTTTTTTTTTTAATCAATGCTGTTTGTCAACATTTTGTATTTGTGNCAGCCTTGAGAGCTCGGAGCCTCTCTTTATACTGACGACAGAGTCGAATACAACAGGACCATACAGTGGCACCTCAAGGCCAAGGTATTTGAATCTGTTTACATAGTCAAGCTGGGAGCCATCAGATAGTTGCATCTTGCGAACAGCTCCTCCCTGCCTGGGTGGGCGCCGATTTAGTATCTTTGTTTTTCTCTGCTGAATAATTAAACCTAGGTCCTGACATGAATCTAATACAGAGTTAAGAGTGTTCTGTGTGTAGCATACCCAGTGGTGTGTATCATTATATCATCAGCATAGCTAATGATGTGGACGTTGGTTTGCTCAGGTATAGAGTTTAACCGCGTGTTTATTAGATATTAAATAGGTAGGCCTGAGGACACCACCTCTGTTGGGTACCTAGTTCAAAGTACCTGAAGGGATAGAGTAGCTTAGGCTATTTCTACCCCCCTCTACTTCAAGTCCCTCAAGGGGCGCACAAATTCAGTGAGTCAAATACACAAATAACATTACAAGAATCCCATTTAACATTGCAGGTTAATATAGTAAGTACAGCATATTACAAGAATCCCATTTAACATTGCAGGTTAATATAGCAAGTACAGTATATAATCGTCACACTCTTGGGGCAAACTTCTTGTAGCTCCTAAGTATACTGTCTATCATACCATTATCACACATCCAAACAATTTGATGTGGTACACTATTTAATTCCTTATTTCTATAGTTTTCAATAAGTTGACACTCTAATACATAATGTTCTAAGGTGTGGGCGTGCGGCATACCACATAATTTACACTCCTTATCTTCTTCACTGACATCAACACCGTATTGCCAGATATATTTGTATCCTAATCTTAATCTCATGTAAATTGAATCCTTCCAAGTAGACTTTCCTTTACCATAGGTGAAGGACGAATTTGTATTTATTATTGAATAATGCTTAAGTGTGTTACTACTGTCCACCATTGCCATTCTCTTTATCATTTCTTCACCCTCTTGGATCATCTTGATTCTTGTTTTTATTTGTTTCAAGGTTAACTGACATATAACATCAACAAGAGGTTTTTCAGTGGCTCTTTTCGCTATGTCATCAACTACCTCATTCAACAGGATTCCCACATGTGAAGGGATCCACATGAATCTTACTTTATACCCAGTTTTTTCTAATTTCTTAACATTCTCTCTACACTCTATCACAATATTCTGATATACTGGGCGTCTGCTATTTAAAGACTCTAACGCTCCTCTGCTGTCAATAAAGAAGCAAGCATTTTTACCACATTTGACTACTTCCTGTAATCCTGCTAAACTCCTTGGAGTTCAGCCTGCGTTGAAGAGACATTGTCAGTTAAGCGGCGTCCAATAACAGTATCTACAGTGCCGATGTCAGTGTACTCCCTGATCAAGACTCCACATCCTGCCTTCCCATCCCTAGCTACTGACCCATCACAATATACATGTAGAGTGTTTTCTGTGGGCAGTTTTCTAATTATACAATCATATGTCGCCCTCAGCTCTCCTATTTCATACATACTTTTTTCTTTTGCAAGGGAGTAATTACTACATCTACATTACAATCCTCCCATGGTGGTGTGAATTTTCTCTTGGGCACAGCAATACACTCTGTAATAACATCATACTTTATAACATTAGAACATAAGTTATTCATATATACTCTCTTCTTCATCATACACTGTTCACTACTTCCCACCTTTTGAACCGAGAGGATTAATTCATTAGCTCCCCCACCTCTCATTAATCTAATGGCAGAGGCTACATTTATCTCTGAAATTCTATCCCCAATACTCTGCAGATTAAGCTCCATCCTCATTATCTCAATCATAGCATTTCTTGGGCATCCTAAGATAATTCTCATGGCTTCATTTTGTACCTTCTCCAACTTGCCCATCCTACCTTTACCAAAACAAGAAATGACAGGTGCAGCATAATCAATAAGAGATCTTACAGTACTCAAGTATATCATTCGTAGCACAGGGACTCCCACTCCCTTTCCACAGCATGCCAAGGCCTTCAGAGGTTGTAATCTCTTCCGACATTGACCCAACAGTCTGTTCATCTCAGCTTCCAAACTCTCATGGGTATATCCAACATATATGCCTAAATATTTATATATATTAACTCTCTCTATATTTTTACCATTTATTTTCAATATAATGGGCCTCCGACTTCTACATTCAAACTTAGTTTTGTTTTCATTAACCACCAGTCCCATATGATGACACAGGTATCCGAAATTGTCCAACACTGTTTGAACCTTTGAAATATCTTTGCCCTGAAACAAATATCATCGGCATATATGATTGGAGTTACCCCATTTGAGTATCTCTCAGATGCTATCTTATTCATTAGTACATTAAACAGGGTGGGACTCAACACGCCTCCCTGAGGTGTGCCGAGTTCAAAAGACCTCACACCTGACATACAACCTTGATACCACACCTGAGCCTTCCTTTCATAAAGATAATCCCCTATCCAGCGCAATAATCTCCCTTTAACACCAAGACCAGCTAATTCATATAAAATAACCTCTTTGTTGGCTTTATCAAAAGCTCCTTGTAAATCAATAAAAATTCTATAATAATCATTTTCATTAGCTAGACATTTAATAATACAATCAGAGGTACTTTTTCCTTTGAGGAACCCGAACAAATTACTAGACAGCTGATCACCTATTATATATAAAAGTCTATTTAAAATGATCCTCTCCATCATTTTACAAAAACACGAGGTTAAAGACACAGGTCTGTACTCTCCATTGGCTTTAGGGATAGGGATGATCATAGCTTTTTTCCATTTACTGGGAATACTGCCCTCTTTATAACTAATATTAAAGAGGTCTAAGAGTGGGCTTTTCGTCATAATGGCAAGTTCATTAAGTATTTCATAAGTTACTCCATCCTCCCCAGGGGCGGTAGATTTCCCAACTTTAATCGCCGTTATTAGTTCTTCTCTGGTAATACCTGTGCAAGTGACATCACCACTGTTACCTGCTGTAAGTATAAAATTCATTCTTAGATCTTTCCAAGAATCTAATGACTCTCTCGTTACAGCGGGTAATGAACTAAGTTTGGCAGCTTCCGCCCATTTATTTACGAGACCATTTGCAATTCTTGCGGGTCAGGATGTGCAACAAAATTATGCTTTTTACCCCTTATTTTATTTACGTCTTGCCAGATTTCTTTCAAGTTTCTGTTACTCCCAACTTTCTCTGCAAACTCCTGCCAATACTTGCTCCTAATTTCCTTTCTCTTCTCCCCACACAGCCTAGCAACTGCCAGTAAAGCATTCTTCCCTTCCTCAGTCCTACCATTCCTATTCCAATTCCTGTGAGCTCTCCTCATTGTTAATGTCCACCCCTTAAGCATCTCGTCATGTGTATAATTTCCTTTTCTGGGGGATGCTTTTTTATACTAGATGTTTTCCGGTTCAATGTTGCATTAAATACATCTACCTCCTTAATTAAATCTTCATAAAATGCTTCTGCCGAAACTGGCTTATAAGTATCATACCAAGACTTAATATGGCCAACAAGACCCCTTAATTCTCCCTCATTAAACTTTAACCTTTTCCTCTGAAGGCAGGCATGCTTTTTATCTAGTTTAAGCTGTATTTGTAATGCAAAATGATCACTTAGCATTTCATTCACAGTAAGACAATTCCCCTCTATGCCCTCAGCATTTATCAAACAAGCATAATCTAATCTCCCTCCCCTCAAATGAGTAGGATAGGGCTCGCCCAGCAGCTGAACATCTTCATGTTCCTGCAAAAACTGGTACCATCTGCAACCATTCCTATTTGCTTTACCCCTTGATCCTAAAGCTGGATGTCTGGCATTAAAATCCCCTACCACAAGTGTATCTTCAGAAAAGAAGGAATCTGGCAAGTATCTTAAATCAAGGGAGCTATCAGAGATGTATAGATTAATGAAATTTAACTCTCGGTCCTTTAATTGTATCCGCAAGCAAATACTTTCAATACCTCTATATCTCTGAGGGATTCCAGTTATCTCGACAGGTATGGTACTTTTGACATAACATGAGACCCCCCTAGTTCCTCCATCAGCATATAAGTGAAAACCTCTATAGCCATTTAGCCTCAGAATGCTACCATCCCTATCCCCAGTTTCCTGGAGTGCTACTATGTCAATATCCTCTCTAAGAGTATAATAGTGTACATCCACCGCTCTAGTTTTTAATCCATTAACGTTCCAAGATAATATGCTCAATTTACTTTCATCCATGATTAATAATAAAACTACCTTTGCCCTGCCCATCACATTCCATTAGATACGAGATTACCTTAGTAACTTCCTTCCAACACCGTAACATTTTTTCTTTCTCCTCACTAGCACAACTACTACTAACATCGAAGGTAATATTATTCATATCTATTTTCTTTGTTATTTCTGTATACCGTTTTACTTTAACTTTTCTTTCATCATTTGTCACAACAGGAGGTTGAACACTGCTAACACTACTAGAAAGTGTATTCTCCTGACTATCCTCTATCATCGTTACCTCATGCACATCATTACTTTCTTCTACGCACTTTTCACTTTCCATTTCACGTCCTGTTTTACTTTCAATTACACGTCCTGTTTCACCACCATCTTCACCCCGTCTACCTTCCATAGCCAATTTTTCCAATGCCTCAATCCTCTTATCTAGTTTTTTTAGATACTCCAAAATTTGATTACCTACCTCAGAGGTGACCATATTGTCCTGAACCTTATCCTCACAAGGTTTCAGTTTTTCCACTGCCTGATTTACTTTCCCTAGGCTCGCCTTTATTTTCTCCGCCCCTTTCTCCCACACATTGAACATAGGGGCTGTCGTTGGCTTCCAGCTGTTTCCTCCATGTTCCTCTTGAACGATCTTTCCTTGCTGCGAGGACACATCTATCCTGCTTGTAGGACCCGTCCTAGTCTCTTTCAGATAAGGCTTCATGGGGCATAGAGAGGAACCAGCATTGTGGCTGCCTCGACAGTTACAACAAAATGGTACGACTTTTTCACTTCTTTCAATCTTGACTCTACACTCTCGTGAGTCGTGTTTTTTCCCACAATACCGACACCTGGGGTCAAACTGGCATTTCCATGCCATATGTCCCCAACGTGAGCACTTCATGCACAGTATGGGCTCCTCAACGTATTTTGCAACGTTCCTATAGCCTAGTCCTTGCACAAAAATTTTCTCTGGCGCCTCACCCTTTACCAAGGCAACAACCTGGCTTTGTTTGTCACCACGGACAATGTTTCTCTTTGCCCAGACAACATTATCATTGTTAAGAAGAAGACAGTCAGGATCCAAATAAGTTGGAAACTTGAAAACTATGATCTTTGTGTGCAACATACCTTCTTCTGGAGGAACCATCACTACATCTTTAAAACCAACCGTCGTGAGGCGTTCCACGGCCTGTTCAGTCCCAACTGTTATGTAGGGCCGGTGAAGACCCTCCTTGAAGAGTGGGTCGTAATCCAAAAATTCCTTAGCCAGACTTACCGTCCACGCCAGCTTTTGGTGGAAATTCAATTGGCATGTTGTAGGGAACAACAGCCTCTTCCTGCTATTAAATGGCTTGTCTTGAGTCCTGCTGAGTAGGGTCTCATTCTTTGTCTCTTAGTAATTTCCTCGTCACTCTCACTGTCTCGCTGTCTGTTATTATTTCTCCGCTTCTTTCTGTTCACTACTACTTCAAACGGTCTGTTATCATCTTGTCTGTCCTCCTCACTACCACTTAGGCATACCGCCTCAGCCATTTCTTCGACAGTCAACAATCGAGAACAAATTCACAATATCCTGTATCACCACGTGCAAAAACGAAGAGTGTGGGGCAAGACTCCACCTCCCACCAAGAGCGCCAACCCCGTGACCGCCTGTGACCGTGGTCCGGACACAACTGCACGTTTTGTAGTGTAACGTCCGGGAGACGGCCAGCAAGAGTGGCCGAGTCCCCTGGACGCGCTTAAATGCCCCAGCGTGATGCGCACGCAACCATGGACGGTTAGTCACAGATATGGTATTACGTTTTCTTCTGCCCCCAGAAATTTCGCCGTTTGCTTTGCATACAGCGACTATTTCTTTCAGCGTTCGTCTTTTCCAACATGGGCGACCCTTTTGGAAGCGCGATACTTGGGTTAACCCATCCTATAGTTGGGTCTGTTTCCAACTGGGGTTCGAATAATTGTATTATTATAAATGCTATTAGTCTAAATGTTATTATATCTATCATAAATGTTATTACAATAAATATTATAAATGTTATTACGCTAAATATCACTATTATAAATGTTTACTATAAATATTATTCTAATTATTATAATTATAATAATTATAATTATTACTATTATTAAACAAATAAAGAAGTCCCCCACTCTATGTATGCGTTTGTTACAGAAATTTGCGTCCGTCGGCTACACTATGATTTTATGATAAAATTTTCTTTTTCATTTTTTTTTATTAACAAGCTTAGGTATACACAGCAATGTGCTGCTACTCAATTTTATATGAAAGCTTACACAGTGTAAAAAAAAACTAGTTATAAGTTCATCTAATATTCCCATTTCACAGGATGGTTAGTCATATATGGAATCAGGAGAGAATATGAAATGTAAGGCTGATCCATATAGTCTCCACTAACAAAATCTGGATACAGCACAAGAATATTTTCCAATATTCCTGAGTGTATAAAGTAATTACAGAGCTCAAAGTACCTCATACCATTAGGTCTGAAGTCACTTATACAGTGTTGGAGAGTATGTCCCAGCTCTTGTTCCCATAGTTTACAGTTGGAATATTCACCATTGGGGGCATTCATGACCTGCAGCCACCTGCCATATATATCGATATTCCAGCCTAATTCTGGCAACTACAATGTCACACTGTCTAGTAGATGTTTTATGCTGCCCGGACATATAATTTCTTGTGTATGGAAGAAAACGTGCGCGTGGAGTGGGGAGACTTCTTTATTTATTTAATAATAGTAATAATAATTATAATAATAATAATTATAATAATGACATTTATAATACTAATAATACTAATATTATAATAATAGTAATCATATAATTTATTAAATCTATAATAGATTTAATAATTCCATTACAAATAATAAATAATTACATGTTCCTTTATTTAAGTTTACACTAATGCATTTAGGAAAGTAATTACAATTATATTAATCATGGTATCAAATATCGTAAGACTTTGGGAGGTGACGGGAGACATCTCCCGTCACGAAGGGTACAGTCGCACCTCCACAGATCTCCAGTATCATCTATTGATACTGGTGATGGCTCAAAAGGGCCACCACTTGCGAGCTATTCATGCCCGTGCCACCTTTTGGGTGGCTTCATCTTCATCTTAACACATTCACAAGGGAGACATCTCCCGTCATGCAGGGTGCCTTAGCACCTCCACATCTCTCCAGTATCAGCTTTCGATACTGGTAATGGCTCAAAAGAGCCACTACTTACGGGCAATTCATGCCCATGCCACCTTTTGGATGGCTTAAATCTTCATCAATCAGTCTTCCATATGGAGCCCAGTACGGGAGACATCTCCCGTCACGCAGGGTGCAGTCGCACCTCCACAGATCTCCAGTATCATCTACTGATACTGGTGATGGCTCAAAAGGGCCACCACTTACGGGCTATTCATGCCCGTGCCACCTTTTGGGTGGCTTAATCTTAATCAATCAATTTGGGGGGTTCGATCCGGCAGAGTACCCCCCATCCGTCAGGCCAGCGGCGCGCAACCCCCAACCCTAATTCTTGGTTCTAAACATGTCATAGCTCCATATACTCGTGCTTTTTGGCCTTTGTCAGTGATCGGTCTTCTGTCCTCTCGAAGTTCCTCAAATATTGCGGCTTTTACAGCAGAGATTGGAATGCCCAGATCCAACTCAATTTCAGACACAATGCGGTTTTAGCTGCCTTGTCAATGTCATCATGCTGGACAACACCTCAAATCAAATAGTCTGGGTTCGTATCCTGGCCGGGGAGGATTTACTGGGCGCAAATCCTTAACTGTAGCCTCTGTTTAACGCAACAGTAAAATGTGTACTTGGTTGTAACACCGATTCTTCGCGGCGGGGATCGTATTCCAGGACCTGCCTGAAACGCTATCGTACTAGTGGCTGTACAAGAATGTAACAACTCTTGTATATATCTAAAAAAAAAATGTTATTCAGGTAAAAGTACATACATAGAAGATGAGTTACAAACATAATGTTGGATTTATAGATAGAGATGCCACAAGGTATCTACCTCTGGACCAGGTCGGATGGAAAGCTCTTTAACCACACCAGGCTGAGAGCCAAGACAAACGTTCGGCTGAGGTGTCTGCGAGACTTCCTTTTTTTGCCGACGACACAGCAGTCACTGCCCACTCAGCCGAAGACTTCCAACAGCTCATGACCCGCTTCAGCGAGGCCTGCCAGGTTTTCGGACTCACCATCAGCCTGTAGAAAACACAGGTCACGTTTCTCCATGGGACAAGGAGTGGACACCCCACCTGACATTGGCATCTCCGATAACAAACTGGAAGTCGTTCATGACTTCGTGTACCTGGGCTCCACAATCTCCGACTCCCTCTCTTTTGATACGAAGCTAAACAAACGCATCGGTAAGGCATCTACTACCATGTCCAGACTGACAAAGAGAGTGTGGGGGCCAACAATAGGTTGAATAAGTGTACAAAGATCCAGGTATACAGAGCCTGTGTCCTGAGCACTCTCTTTTATTGGCAGTGAGTCTTGGACACTCCGCGCCCGTCAGGAAAGACAGCTGAATGCCTACCACATGCGCTGCCTTCGACACATTTTGGGCATCACCTGTCAGGACAAGATGACAAACAACAACGTCTTGGGGAGAGCTAGAATCACCAGCATGTACACAGTACTGAAACAGAGACGAATGCGCTGGCTCGGGCACGTTGTGAGAATGGGCGACGGCAGGATCCCCAAGGATTTCCTGTATGGAGAGCTGACGCAGGGAAAGCGTCCAACAGGCAAGCCCCAAAGACGTATGCAAGAGGGACCTGAAACCATGGACGTCGATATCTTGCTACGTGGGAAACATTGACCGCAGACCGTTCAGCCTGGGGGCAGTCTGTCCAAAGAGGTTTCTCCAAGTTCGAGGAGTCACTTGCCGAGAAATCGGAGGCAAAAAGACAAAGAATGATATTCGGTAGCCAGGAAGACAGACCAGAATCAAACTTAGTTTGTGTTCAGTGTGGGATGGACTGCCACTCTTGGATTGGCCTCATCAGTCACACCAGACGCTGCACCAGGATTGACCACCAGGGCGCAACTCCATAGTCTCCTGAGACTGAAGGATGCTTACTACTGTTATTAAGCAAATAAAGAAGTCCCCCACTCTATGCATGCGTTTTGTTCCATCACAGAAATGCCTATATTTTTTTATTTATTTATTCAAGAGTTCTTCCATTCTTGTACAGCCACTAGTACGTGTGGCGTTTCAGGGAAGTCCTTAACCCTATGTCCGCCGGAATACGAACCCCGCGAAGAATCGTTTAACAACCAAGTACCCATTTTACTGTTGAGTTAAACACAGGCTACAGTTATAAGATTTGTACCCAGTAAATCCTCCCCGGCAGGATACGAACCCAGGCTCGCGGAACGCCAGGTCTTACCACTTCGCCACGGAGACTATGAGACTCGTTCATAAAAGACTCTTTCAAGGCCTGTGTATTCATATGTAGCTTGTCTCAGCATTAATTGCACATGTAATGTAATATTAGACACATATGTAACTGTGTAAGTATAAAGTAATAAGTTGTTAACTATTTAGGATTACGTGTGCATAGGCGATAAGCATCCTTTGTCATTATTGTCAAATACACCATTTATAAATTTCAGATGAATTCTCTAACTTTGTATACTTTAGTTACGTAGTACTACTGTGTTCTGGTGTATGTGTTCCTACTTACGTAGAATAGGTATACAAGTATAGTTAGTAAGGTCACTTAACATGTATCCCTGCACATACACACCATAGGATGCAACTTGCAGTTGCAATTTTCTAACAACTGCAGTTACAACTTTCAAGCAACCGCGAAGCGGCAGTAATTTCCAGCAACTTCAGTTAAAAATTACTAGCAACTACAATTGCACAGCGTTCCATGCAACTTGCAGCTGCAAATATTTTATTATTAATATTGTTGTCCCTTAACTCACCTTGCCACTTCGCGGGGGAGGGTGTTTATGTGGCTTCAGGGCACCAATCCCCCCAGTCACAGGGCATGGCGAAATGGCACCCCTAAGCATACATAATACCCTATCAAACACAAACTAAAATACACATAAATGGCAGATCTCATCACAACCCCACAAGAGTTAAGATGATAAATACCTTGCCTGGCTTGCCCGAAATTAAACGCTGTAAATTGCGTCATAGTAGCTTTAGGCATTGTATGTACTAGCTCAAACTATAAATCCATCAATGTTTGTTTCACACCTTGTATGTATGTACTTTACCTGAATAAACATTTGAATTTTGAATTTTGAATTTGAATTTTGAATAATAATAATAACACAATAATAAAATGATAACATACACAAAATGGAAAATTATTTTTTATTTGGTTTTTCTTATATGGGACACAGCACACAAAGGGAGAGGTGCACAGTATATCATTAAAAAGAACTCAAGCTGAAGGCAAAACATCATGCTGCCTAAGCAGCAGGATTGGTGACTTGACAGCAGCATACATGGAAAAACCTATTCATAGTGGAAGCTCCTAATAAGGAGCCCCGGAGCGGGAGGGTTGTCATGTATGCGCCTGGGGGTCCCTCTGGCCGCCTCCGCACCCACTCGTGGGCTCCGGCCAGGTCATCTACCCTCTTGTGAGAAACCATTTGGAGAAGTGATACTCCAGATGACGACGCTGCTTAGATAGTTGGCTGCCAGATATCCTGGTTGTGGTTCACCTAAACAAGACTATATTTACCCTTATGCACCCAGTGCATGGTGATCCTGGGACTAAGGTTGTCTGCCCCTTGATGTGGTCTTGGACCATATTCTGTAGATGGAATATGTTCAGGTCAGGGCTTTCACAGAGCAAATCTCAAACTCGCTCTTGGTGAGTCCTATATTTAAATTAATATAAACTTATACCGCCTATGGTGTCTGTTTTCACCCGACGCGTAAAACACTTTGAATTGTTTTTCAAGCAGCACATTGGAGTGTATACTTAAGTTTGTTAATAAAAAAAATTAAGATATTTATTTAAAAATAATTATACTTAAAAATTGAAAATGATTCTATACTAAAATACACTAAACGTTAATGTGCATATTTTTTATATTATTAGAATACTTGCATAAGAATTAATTGTATGGCGTTGGTGCTCAGTCGTGCGAGGTGTGGGTCGAGGGTGCACCAACCTATTCATACTTACCTGGCACAGGAGACACCGTGATCACGAAGGCGGTTTTCCCAGGGCGAGGCTCACCATTGCACTCCGGTGGCGCTGACCCTTGCGATTAACCCAAATGTGGTTAACTCGGGTGCGAAATTTTTGGTAGCAGGGGATTGCGTTCGCGCTAACCCCTTAATAAATTCCCATCATACAATTATATATATATATATATGGAACCATTTCCAAATATTAACTGACTTATTTTGGGAGAGGTTAGATAATTAGCCTAGGGAAACCTTACGCCTGATGATTCTATTTTCCTTGCAGTAAATAATACGCTAACCCAGGATCAGCGAAATGTTATCTTGTTGAAGAAGGGGAAGTGTGCTCTTAATTATGTCAAGTATTATGTGGACCGAGGACACACAGTGTTGGAGGAATGTTATTGGACATTGACGTCAGCATTGCTTCAACCACGGGAGCTTGTGATTAGCCAAGAGGATATGACATCAGCACCGAGCACGTGTTGAGTGCTGGAGGCTTTGGTTGGTCAATTGACAATGACGTGAACATTAGTATAATAATAGAAGCTTGTGATTGGCCAAGAGAATATATAACGTCATCATTCGTCATGAGCATACGCGACCGCCATTGGCTAGCCAGAAGGGCGGGATGGAGGCAGGGCCACCACTGCATGACTGACTATTTTTAGTTCAAGGCCGCAAATTATCTCAACCTATTTCTTTGCTTTCTTGCCAAATTTAAATTGACAAATTTATGTAACTATATACAACAGTGGGGAGATGCAAAGGCCGCCCTTGCTTAAGAAAACACATAAATATGCTGCCTTGGAGGATAAATATTTAGTCATTCGAGGAATCAATTAGGTTAAGCACTGCAGTTTAACCGGTTGGGTGACCAGTCGGAAAGCCTCGCCCTTGTTATCAACAAGGGAAACCCATAGATAAAATATGTGACTCATGGTGCAATTGGCTTCGAGCACGACTCACAATCAAGGATCCCGCGCTGGAGAGAAATGGTTGGGCAACTTTCCTTCCACCTGATGCTCCTGTTCACCAACCAGTACATAGTACTCGAGAGCAAGGCAACTGTTGTGGGGTTGCAACCTGGTAAGGGTCAGTCATTCTACCTGGAGGGGGGCGTAGGGGGATCTCGATAAAAGCCTAACGTGTGTGTATATATATACATACAGGGTTCTTGTCCTCGCCAAAACGAATTAAGACTCTATCAGAGGACACAAACAGTAATATCGTTCAATATTGCACTAGTACGGGGCACGGGTGCCTGAGCAGGGCGGCCCCACAGTGCCACAAGGCACGCTCTGGCCAGTACCCGCTAAGCCTTCACTGGGGCAACTACTTAAGTGCGCCTCAAGTCTCCTCTAACATCAGCTGCAAAACATGAGGCACTGCCCACGCAACAATTTGCAACATCGAGTGCACTTATAAGCCTCTTGTGATATTTGCAAGACATTACACAGACGCAAGAGCTTGCATGCGTATTTGTGAGTGGTTGTGTGCTCTACATATTCCGTGTCTGCAGCAAGATATTCCCCACACACACCCGCCTCCAGCGCCCTCAGGACATGGTAGGAGTTTGAGAATAACCAGTTTAGTTTCAATTTAATGTATTGTTCCCTCCCCCTTCCCCCACTGTTCAGTTCCTGAGCTTATTATGTGCTTCTGAACCCTAGTTCAATTGTCACTCGTAGGATGGGTATGGGGTCTATTATCACTTGTAGGATGGGTATGGGGTCTATTATCACTTGTAGGATGGGTATGGGGTCTATTACCACTTGTAGGATGGGTATGGGGTCTATTACCACTTGTAGGATAGGTATGGGGTCCACTACCACTCACAGGATGGGTATGGGGTCTATTACCACTTGTAGGATGGGTATGGGGTCTATTACCACTTGTAGGATGGGTATGGGGTCTATTACCACTTGTAGGATGGGTATGGGGTCTATTACCACTTGTAGGATGGGTATGGGTCTATTATCACTTGTAGGATGGGTATGGGGTCTATTATCACTTGTAGTATAGGTATGGGGTCCACTACCACTCACAGGATGGGTATGGGGTCTACTGCCACTCACAGGATGGGTATGGGGTCCACTACCACTCACAGGATGGGTATGGGGTCTACTGTCACTCAGAGGATCGGTATGAGATCTATTATCACATGTAGGATGGGTATGGGGTCTATTACCACTTGTAGGATGGGTATGGGTCTATTATCACTTGTAGGATGGGTATGGGGTCTATTATCACTTGTAGTATGGTATGGGTCCACTACCACTCACAGGATGGGTATGGGGTCTACTGCCACTCACAGGATGGGTATGGGGTCCACTACCACTCACTGGATGGGTATGGGTCCACTACCACTCACTGGATGGGTATGGGGTCTTCTACCACTCACAGGATGGGTATGGGGTCCACTACCACTCACTGGATGGGTATGGGGTCCACTACCACTCACTGGATGGGTATGGGGGTCTTCTACCACTCACAGGATGGGTATGGGGTCCACTACCACTCGCAGGATGGGTATGGGTTCCACTACCACTCTCAGGATAGGTATGGGGTCCACTACCCCTCGCAGGATGGGTATGGGGTCCACTACCACTCGCAGGATGGTATGGGGTCCACTACCACTCACAGGATGGGTATGGGGTCCACTACCACTCGCAGGATGGGTATGGGGTCCACTACCACTCGCAGGATGGGTATGGGGTCCACTACCACTCGCAGGATGGGTATGGGGTCCACTACCACTCGCAGGATGGGTATGGGGTCCACTACCACTCACAGGATGGGTATGGGGTCCACTACCACTCACAGGATGGGTATGGGGTCCACTACCACTCGCAGGATGGTATGGGGCCCACTACCACTCACAGGATGGGTATGGGGTCCACTACCACTCGCAGGATGGGTATGGGGGTCCACTACCACTCGCAGGATGGGTATGGGGTCCACTACCACTCGCAGGATGGTCATGAGGGTATACATGTGTATGAAAACATCAACGTTGCAGTGCAATCACATGCACTACAGCTGTTGTGATTATACTGTTATCACCATCAGCATCACAGCTGGTCTGGTAACAACCTCACCATTCAGGGCATTGTCAAATTCTTAATGAGCTGTATTATAATAAACATAAATACCGGCAAAAACGTTTTAATCAGAAACATACAATACTGTATTGTTATAAATAAATTATTATTATTATTAGTATTATTATTATTATTATTATATTATTATTATTATTATTATTATTATTATTATTATTATATTATTGCTGCTGCTTTTAGCGAACTTTCTCGTTATGGTGGACGTCGAATTGGTATTTTGTCATCACTGCTGAGATGACTATACTAGGGTTATGGTGTTATACTGGTGTATACCCTCGTCGGGGACAGGAAGCTTGGAGAGTTTACCGCGGTTTTTCCTAGCCGAGGGCAAGGCTGATTGCGCGGTAACCCACCTCGCGCTGGACATACCCAACGGAGCTTAACCTGAGGAAGCGACGCGTATTCCTAACCCTGTCCAGTACACTGACAGTGTACTGTAGTCACAGGTCAGAGACCGGGCCGCGGGACGTTGATCCTCGACCAGTGGACAGGTAATCAACTGTTCCTCAACCATACGTCTGTAATTACACATCTGGTGCCCTTGGGACACGGCAGATGAGGCTTTTCCACCCACAGGGTTATAATCTCAAGGAACCGCCTACCCGCCGAAGCCGCAAACGCCCAAACTCTGTTAGGTTTTAAAATACACATAGAAGGGATCATCCAGGCAAACGGTGGGACCTACGACAGGCCGCCGGCTTCCTGTCCTCGTCGAGGCCACTAGTCTTAGTGGTCCTCGGGTAAATCACACTTCATTTTGGGATAAATAATGTTTTGAAAACAAATAAACTCCAGCGTCCATTTTGGCGAGCTCACATGATGAGATATCTGTCTGTAGCCTCAGCCACTGACACCAGATCTGTCTGTTGCCTCGCCACTGACACCAGATATGTCTGTTGCCTCACCACTGACACCAGATCTGTCTGTTGCTTCGCCACTGACACCAGATCTGTCTGTTGCCTCAGCCACTGACACCAGATCTGTCTGTTGCCTCGCCACTGACACCAGATATGTCTGTTGCCTCAGCCACTGACACCAGATCTGTCTGTTGCCTCAGCCACTGACACCAGATCTGTCTGTTGCCTCAGCCACTGACACCAGATCTGTCTGTTGCCTCACCACTGACACCAGATCTGTCTGTTGCCTCAGCCACTGACACCAGATCTGTCTGTTGCCTCAGCCACTGACACCAGATCTGTCTGTTGCCTCAGCCACTGACACCAGATCTGTCTGTTGCCTCAGCCACTGACACCAGATCTGTCTGTTGCCTCACCACTGACACCAGATCTGTCTGTTGCCTCACCACTGACACCAGATCTGTCTGTTGCCTCAACCACTGACACCAGATCTGTCTGTTGCCTCACCACTGACACCAGATCTGTCTGTTGCCTCACCACTGACACCAGATCTGTCTGTTGCCTCAGCCACTGACACCAGATCTGTCTGTAACCTCAACCACTGACACCTGATCTGTCTGTTACCTCAGCCACTGACACCAGATCTTTCTGTTGCCTCACCATTGACACCAGATCTGTCTGTTGCTTCAGCCACTGACACCAGATCTGTATGTTGCTTCAGCCACTGACACCAGATCTGTCTGTTGCTTCAGCCACTGACACCAGATCTAAGTATGAGGTACTTGACCTTACCTTTCTCCTGGTTGTTACTCTCCTCATAATTACCTCACCGTTCTTCGGATAATTTACCCTTTTCCTCATAATTACCTTTCCTTTCTCCTCATAGTTACCTCACTTTTCTCCTAGTAATTACTTTACCATCCATTGTTTGATAGTAAGGTTAGGTGTTATAAAGTTGTTAATTAGCTCTGTGCTGAACAAGTGTGCCAAGGTCGTTCAGTAGTGCCAGTCGTGTTGGCACCCTCACCTGGCAGTGGGTGCCAAGTGTGACGTCACCATGGTGGCTTGACTCACTTACCTATCACCACTTACCTACTCCGGTCCCACACTGTTGTTCATGATGTAATAACTAGAGACAACTTTAAAATGTCAATATAATGTTCTTACATTTAAGATATAAAATCCAATATTCAAAATAAGCTCCGGATGTGTTTTCATCAAACAGTTTTATACATAAAACTCTAAATATATCATGGGCATTTTTTACAGTATGTTTAATAAGTAAATAAAGTCCATAATTCAAATCATAACAGTCATCAATTAATTAAAATTATCTACATAACTCCCGGTAAATTCATTCATGTTGATCCTTAATTTATATATTTTATACGCGAGATAGGGACCCCTATGTTCTGACGTCACGCAGCCACGTGTTCCATGTAAACATCGCAGGTCACGGGTCAGTATTCACAGAGCGCTTATGACACCACTTATGAGATCTATTCCTCTTACCTCGTATATTAGTTCTTGGACTCCGCCTTTCACACCGCCGGTTGTCTAATGCAAGGACTCCTGACCTATTTCTCTATCATATCTACTTTTAAAATTATGAGTGTAGTGTAGTCCCAAGTTATGAGTGTAGTGTAGTGTAGTCCCACACCAACTGTCTACCATTCTTCCAGGGGTTCATCGTGATCCCATCTGGACGACCGACAGGCTCATCAGAGTTGCGGGGCATTAGGTAACGGGCTCTCTCTCTGCTGGACAACCGGCTGTGGTAAGGCTTCTCTTAATGTCATTAACCTCGCCGTGTCTTGCATGCCATCCTCCTGTCCTTTGGCAGAAGAAGGCCATGCCGTCCGTAACTGTCGGCCTCTGCCTCGCCGCAAATACACCTGTATTCGGTGTGGATTGGGGCAGCGAGGCAGAGAGCCACGGCAATTCGGAGGGCCTGTGGTGTGAGACAAGTGCCAGTTGCTGACATTGGGGTTGCTAATAGGAAGTCGTCTGCATGGGGAGATGCTACAGCTCTAAGTCAGGCAGTGTAATGTGGTGTTGTCGCAGCTTCTAGCCATGTCGCAGCTTATTGGTCGGCAATGGAGCGATCCCAACTGGATTGCTTGTGAGCTTCAGAAGGTGGTGGTTGGGGTGCTGGTCCTGCGAGAGAGACCCATTTGGTGGTGCAGACCGTAAAGCTGGGATCATGTACCCCTCCTGCCTGTTGAACTAGGTGCTCAGGTAGGAATTCGTTCACCAGGTTGTCAGACCCCACTGAAGAGGACAAGAACGCTGGTGCAGCAATTTGTGTTGCTGTGCGCAAGCCAAGGCCCCCGAGTCTGACAGGAAGGGAGGCCTGTTTCCACTGTGAGTCGCTGAGGGAAAGGTTGAGGGCTTTTTCTAGCATTGATTTCAGCAAGCTGTCGTACTCTTCTATTTTAATATTACTGAAAGATGGCGATCGATCGAACATGTAAGAAAGTAGTTGAGCCTGGGGAGGGACAATTAAGCATCTGGTGATGAGGTAAAGTGCATCATGAGCATTAATGTTTTCAATTCTCTCAGTGATCCTCTTCAGGTCA
>WNGS01167680.1:57120-70233 GCA_020271785.1 Procambarus virginalis | reverse complement strand
GACGGTTGGAACAAGTTAGGGAGAAGGGTGGTGGAGGCCAAGACCGTCAGTAGTTTCAAAGCGTTATATGACAAAGAGTGCTGGAAGACGGGACACCACGAGCGTAGCTCTCATCCTGTAACTACACTTAGGTAATTGCACACACACTTTCAAGGAATACATAATCTTGTGTACTCCTTGAGGAGTGAACTACATGCTTAAGCCAGAGCACAAGTGCCACATGCTGTTAACAAGCATCAACTACCCCTAACGACCGCTGGGTATAACAACCACCACAGACTACGTCCCTCCTAGCTCTGTGACGTCACGTGGGCTGTACACTCACAGAAAGCTAGAATTCCTTGACAGTGTGGGGCGGTCAACTCAAGCTGGGGCCACCGTCAAATCGTAGCTGTAACTCAACATTATTGACCCCACCAGTTGATTGACAGTTGAGAGGCGGGACCAAAGAGCCAGAGCTCAACCCCCCGCAAGCACAATTAGGTGAGCACATTAGGGCTATCTTTCTCTCAGACGAGTCTGTTCTAAAGAGATAATTAACAGGAAGCCGCGGAGTGATTACATATGTGCAGCTCACAGCTGGTAATTACATATGTGCAGCTCACAGCTGGTAATTACATATGTGCAGCTCACAGCTGGTAATTACATATGTGCAGCTCACAGCTGGTAATTACATATGTGCAGCTCACAGCTGGTAATTAGTATGGGAGATAATTACTCGTCCGACGATAATAATTTTTGGTGTACTCCCAAGGTGGGATACAGCTCGATACAGTATGTGTTAACTGGTGATACATGACACGTAATTTAAGTGTCATAATGCCTGTATGTTGAGTGTGTCAGGAAGGAGGCCAGGTGTGGGAGGCCTGGCGCCAGATTCACGAAGCAGTTACGCAAGCACTTACGAACGTGTACATCTTTCCTCAACCTTTGACACCTTTGGTTACATTTATTAAACAGTTTACAAGCATGAAAACTTGCCAATCAACTGTTGTTATTGTTATAAACAGCCTCCTGGTGCTTCCAAGCTCATTAACTGTTTAATATTGTAAACAAAGCCGCCAAAGATGGAGAAAAGATGGACAGGTTCGTAAGTGTTTGCGTAAGTGCTTTCGTGAATCTGGCCCCAGGTGTATAAGTCACACCTTCCTACACCCGGCTTCAAGCTGGCTCAAGTCTGGCTTAAAGCTGGTTCCAATGTAACACTATAAATGGTTGGACTTAATATTTCACATATAAGGAGAATCAGACACAGGGAAATTTTGGCGGCGCCAGACTGTCGGGTGTTGACCAATTATAAAGTCACACCTTTCAGGTGTTAATTGTCACAGGTTGGCAGAGGTCAGGTCACCTGAAGTGACTTCGCTCTCTGCTTAACTGACAGTTGTAGAAGGATGGTTGTGTTCGTTCCATCAGACAAGCCGCTGTCTAGGTGTGGTAGGAAGATAGCCAGGCTATCTTGTAGACGGAGTTTAGCTCCCGGTTCCCCCCTTAAATACCCCTGGAACTGTACATTTGAGATAGATATACAGAGAGAGAGAGAGAGAAGAGAGAGAGAGAGAGAGAGAGAGAGAGAGAGAGAGAGAGAGAGAAGCCCCCAATTCCTGTGTGGTAAATTCTGAATTAATGTTGACATTTGAACACGTGAAATGATTGTATTATAATACCCATAAGAGTGAATACAGTATAGTAAGAGAGTGAAGAGCTTGTAAATAACTCATGGATGGATGGTGGCAGCACTTTCTATCTCTTATCCTTCAGCACTTTCCCTCACATTCTCTCTCATTCTAAACTTTCCTCTATGAGTTCTCTTCCTTTCTCCAATTTGGAGCCAGCTGCCTCCAAGCTGCCTCCAAGCTGCCTCCAAGCTGCCTCCAAGCTGCCTCCAAGCTGGCTCCAAGCTGGCTCCAAGCTGGCTCCAAGCTGGCTCCAAGCTGGCTCCAAGCTGCCTCCAAGCTGCCTCCAAGCTGCCTCCAAGCTGCCTCCAAGCTGCCTCCAAGCTGCCTCCAAGCTGCCTCCAAGCTGGCTCCAAGCTGGCTCCAAGCTGGCTCCAAGCTGGCTCCAAGCTGGCTCCAAGCTGCCTCCAAGCTGCCTCCAAGCTGCCTCCAAGCTGCCTCCAAGCTGGCTCCAAGCTGCCTCCAAGCTGCCTCCAAGCTGCCTCCAAGCTGCCTCCAAGCTGCCTCCAAGCTGCCTCCAAGCTGCCTCCAAGCTGCCTCCAAGCTGCCTCCAAGCTGCCTCCAAGCTGCCTCCAAGCTGGCTCCAAGCTGCCTCCAAGCTGCCTCCAAGCTGCCTCCAAGCTGCCTCCAAGCTGCCTCCAAGCTGCCTCCAAGCTGCCTCCAAGCTGGCTCCAAGCTGCCTCCAAGCTGCCTCCAAGCTGCCTCCAAGCTGCCTCCAAGCTGCCTCCAAGCTGCCTCCAAGCTGCCTCCAAGCTGGCTCCAAGCTGGCTCCACGCTGACTCCAAGCTGCCTTTAAGCTGCCTCCAAGCTGCCTCCAAGCTGGCTCCAAGCTGCCTCCAAGCTGCCTCCAAGCTGGCTCCAAGCTGGCTCCAAGCTGGCTCCACGCTGGCTCCAAGCTGGCTCCAAGCTGGCTCCACGCTGGCTCCAAGCTGCCTCCAAGCTGCCTCCAAGCTGCCTCCAAGCTGGCTCCAAGCTGGCTCCAAGCTGCCTCCAAGCTGGCTCCACGCTGGCTCCAAGCTGGCTCCAAGCTGGCTCCAAGCTGGCTCCAAGCTGGCTCCAAGCTGGCTCCAAGCTGGCTCCAAGCTGGCTCCAAGCTGGCTCCATGCTGGCTCCAAGCTGGCTCCACGCTGGCTCCAAGCTGGCTCCAAGCTGGCTCCACGCTGGCTCCAAGCTGGCTCCAAGCTGGCTCCACGCTGGCTCCAAGCTGGCTCCACGCTGGCTCCAAGCTGGCTCCAAGCTGGCTCCACGCTGGCTCCACGCTGGCTCCAAGCTGGCTCCAAGCTGGCTCCAAGCTGGCTCCAAGCTGGCTCCAAGCTGGCTCCACGCTGGCTCCAAGCTGGCTCCAAGCTGGCTCCACGCTGGCTCCAAGCTGGCTCCAAGCTGGCTCCAAGCTGGCTCCAAGCTGGCTCCAAGCTGGCTCCAAGCTGGCTCCACGCTGGCTCCACGCTGGCTCCAAGCTGGCTCCAAGCTGGCTCCAAGCTGGCTCCAAGCTGGCTCCAAGCTGGCTCCAAGCTGGCTCCAAGCTGGCTCCAAGCTGGCTCCAAGCTGGCTCCATGCTGGCTCCAAGCTGGCTCCACGCTGGCTCCAAGCTGGCTCCAAGCTGGCTCCACGCTGGCTCCAAGCTGGCTCCAAGCTGGCTCCACGCTGGCTCCAAGCTGGCTCCACGCTGGCTCCAAGCTGGCTCCAAGCTGGCTCCACGCTGGCTCCAAGCTGGCTCCACGCTGGCTCCAAGCTGGCTCCAAGCTGGCTCCACGCTGGCTCCACGCTGGCTCCAAGCTGGCTCCACGCTGGCTCCAAGCTGGCTCCACGCTGGCTCCAAGCTGGCTCCAAGCTGGCTCCAAGCTGGCTCCAAGCTGGCTCCAAGCTGGCTCCAAGCTGGCTCCACGCTGGCTCCAAGCTGGCTCCACGCTGGCTCCAAGCTGGCTCCAAGCTGGCTCCACGCTGGCTCCAAGCTGGCTCCAAGCTGGCTCCAAGCTGGCTCCAAGCTGGCTCCACGCTGGCTCCAAGCTGGCTCCACGCTGGCTCCACGCTGGCTCCAAGCTGGCTCCAAGCTGGCTCCAAGCTGGCTCCAAGCTGGCTCCAAGCTGGCTCCACGCTGGCTCCAAGCTGGCTCCAAGCTGGCTCCAAGCTGGCTCCAAGCTGGCTCCAAGCTGGCTCCACGCTGGCTCCACGCTGGCTCCAAGCTGGCTCCAAGCTGGCTCCACGCTGGCTCCAAGCTGGCTCCAAGCTGGCTCCACGCTGGCTCCACGCTGGCTCCAAGCTGGCTCCAAGCTGGCTCCACGCTGGCTCCACGCTGGCTCCAAGCTGGCTCCAAGCTGGCTCCAAGCTGGCTCCACGCTGGCTCCACGCTGGCTCCAAGCTGGCTCCAAGCTGGCTCCAAGCTGGCTCCACGCTGGCTCCAAGCTGGCTCCAAGCTGGCTCCAAGCTGGCTCCAAGCTGGCTCCACGCTGGCTCCAAGCTGCCTCCACGCTGGCTCCAAGCTGGCTCCACGCTGGCTCCAAGCTGCCTCCAAGCTGCCTCCAAGCTGGCTCCAAGCTGCCTCCAAACTGGCTTCAAGCTGGCTCCAAACTGGCTTCAAGCTGGCTCCAAACTGGCTCCAAGCTGGCTCCACGCTGGCTCCAAGCTGGCTCCACGCTGGCTCCAAGCTGGCTCCAAGCTGCCTCCAAGCTGCCTCCAAACTGGCTTCAAGCTGGCTCCAAGCTGGGCCTCGACTCACCTACACAGTATACAGTTCTACACCTGCCCATTCAGCCACCTGCACCAGACGGTCCTCATCAACACAGGTCAACTACTCCGGAAGCCACCCACCAACCCGCTGTTTGTGAGTGAAACACACACACACACACACACACACACACACCACACACCACACACACACAACACACACACACACACACACACCGCCGGGAGCCGGTCGGCCGAGCGGAGGGAGCCGGTCGGCCGAGCGGACAGCACGCTGGACTTGGGATCCTGTGGTCCTGGTTCGATCCCAGGCGCCGGCGAGAAACAATGGGCAGTTTCTTTCACCCTATGCCCCTGTTACCTAGCAGTAAAATAGGTACCTGGGTGTTAGTCAGCTGTCATGGGCTGCTTCCTGGGGGTGGAATCCTGGTCGAGGACCGGGCCGCGGGAACACTAAAGCCCCGAAATCATCTCAAGATAACCTCAGGAATCTCAAGATAACCAGTGAAAGAAAAAAGGATCAACCGAGAGAAAAAAAAAAGTGGATATTGAAATCAATGCACAAAGGAATTACATTAACATGATATATCAATGAGATAATCATTAGGAGCCATTAGAAGGATTTGAATCTATGAACTGGGTACACCAGGCAAACATTCTTAGGAAGTGATGTGGTGGAGGCTGACTCCTACACAGTTTCAAGTGTAGATATGATAGAGCCCAGTAGGCTCAGGAATCTGTACACCTGTTGATTGACAGTTGAGAGGCGGGACCAAAGAGCCAAAGCTCAACCCCCGCAAGCACAATTAGGTGAGTACAATTAGGTGAGTACACACACACAGAGCGCTCAAGGGGTCGTAGTCCCCAGGGCCCGAGTTCGATTTGGAATCGAGACAATTGGGCAGAGTTTCTTACAACTGGTGCCTTTGTTCACCTAGCAGGACATAGGTACCCACACTTGATGGGAATGCGTGTATGTGTCAGAGAAGTAGAAACAGTGATCACCAAATCAGTGATCCAAGTATGTGGAAAAACCACACGTGAAAAATAGAGAATGCTAAACGCGTTTTCGGCTTAGATCCCCTTCATCAGAGCAAAGTAGAATGAAGCAATGAAGGTTCATTTATAATATGTCCCATATTATCCCATGGTCCAGGTGGTCCACTCCTGGTAGGTTAGTCCTGTTGAAACCTCTTGATCACTCTACCACCCTCCTATATCTTATATATCAACACCAGTTACGTCAGTAATCTCTGAGACGCTTCAAGAGACTTGATATAAGTCTGTATAGCATGCAGGTCAATATTTATATAGTCATACTGTAAAATATTGTTGATTTACACATTGTTTACAGCAGCGATTGGTAAATATTAAAGTATATACACGCTTCAAAAGCGGTAGAATATCTTGTGTATGTATGAGTAATACATATTCTAGTTATTGTGTGAGTATTTGTGAAGGTGCGCAGTCGCTGCGCGCATGTTTACCTCTACTGAGGCAATATACTCGCCCTCTGTTGGCTTGATTAAAAACTAAAGAGGAAAACACTTCCAATATCTCATGCATACAAAATTAGTCTCAGCCTGCCTCAGTCTGGCCTCAGCCTGGCCTCAGTCTGGCCTCAGTCTGGCCTCAGCCTGGCCTCAGTCTGGCCTCAGCCTGCCTCAGTCTGGCCTCAGTCTGGCCTCAGTCTGGCCTCAGTCTGGCCTCAGCCTGGCCTCAGTCTGGCCTCAGCCTGCCTCAGTCTGGCCTCAGTCTGGCCTCAGTCTGGCCTCAGTCTGGCCTCAGTCTGGCCTCAGTCTGGCCTCAGCCTGGCCTCAGCCTGCCTCAGTCTGGCCTCAGCCTGGCCTCAGTCTGGCCTCAGTCTGGCCTCAGCCTGGCCTCAGTCTGGCCTCAGCCTGCCTCAGTCTGGCCTCAGCCTGGCCTCAGCCTGGCCTCAGTCTGGCCTCAGCCTGGCCTCAGTCTGGCCTCAGCCTGCCTCAGTCTGGCCTCAGTCTGGCCTCAGCCTGGCCTCAGCCTGGCCTCAGCCTGGCCTCAGCCTGGCCTCAGCCTGCCTCAGCCTGGCCTCAGCCCTGCCTCAGCCCTGCCTCAGCCTACCTCAGCCTGCCTCAGCCCGCCCTCTCAACTAACACGTCTCATTTTGTACGTTATAGTCCCCCAACGTACAAACTACAAGGTACCATGAACAGTAGTTGGTCACACATACCCCACGTTTACCACGGTTAGGGGGTAGTAGGCTGTATATTGTACGTTGTGGCACGCACAGAGGCGGAGCTGGTCTCAGTTGTGGTGCAGGTTGGCCGCGTCTCTCAGCCTTCACCTATATAAACTATCCTACCTATTCTCTATACGCTTTTAGGACTTTTAAGACTTAAGCCTTTTTAGACTTTTTAAAATTTAGACTTTTTTAGACTTCAGACTTTTTAGACTTTAGACTTTTCAGACTTTTTTTTAGACTTTTCAGACTTTTCAGACTTTAGATTTTAGACTTTTCAGACTTTAGACTTTTTAGACTTTAGAGTTTTCAGACTTTTCAGATTTTTCAGACTTTAGACTTTTCAGACTTTTCAGACTTTAGACTTTTTAGACAGATCAATTTTGTTCACGACAATTTTTCTTGTTTATTTTTGTTTAGTATCAATTCTATGATTGTGTTTATGGAATTAGTGTGTGGTGTAGGCCTAAAGCATATGCCTACTGACCACCACTAAGCCTACACTTTTTCTTTGTTTAGGCATTTAATTAATACCCTGCCCCCTCCCCCCCCCCCCCGAGCAAAACAGTGTTGACAAGCGGGTCATAATGGGGGGGGGGGGGGCGGGCGACCATCAGGGGACGCAAACAATAGTGTTGGCCAATATTTGTGGTAACTGTGGACCGCTAAATTACCTCGTGTGTGTGTGTGTGTGGGGGGGGGGGTGTGGGGTGTGTGTGTGTGTGTGTGTGTGTGTGTGTGTGTGTGTGTNACTGCTTCGTGAATCTGGCCCAGGTTCTCAAGTGCTTGCGTAACTGCTTCGTGAATCTGGCCTCTGTTTATCATTTGTATATATTATCACAATTTTTTTCATTGTTTATACCATAATATGTCCTCTGAGGACTGCATAATATGTTGTAACAATTGTGTCGCTCGTTAGTGTTACTGCTTAATTGTTTGTCTCTAGGAAATATTTGCTATTTCACCCCAAACTTTGCTAGCTTAGTGGCTTAGTGCTTTCTCATAATTTCAGTGGAACCTTGAATTGGCGAATCTCCAATTATTTTTTTTTTGGGGGGGGGGGCATTTTAGGATTTTTTCGATCAAGATGTGGTAAATGTATGAACAAAGAGTAGAGAGAGAGTAAAAAAATATAAAGTAAATAAAGTAAATAATCAAAGCCTAACCCTGGGACCTGGTACCTGTGAAAACTAGACATAGGGCGAGTGTAAACACAAGCTCTCAGGAAGAACTCAGGCAACATGCTAATATGAACACACAAGAAACTGGAGAAATATGCTAAAGTTTCCTATTGTGGAGCTACAAGTTTACTGGATACATCTCTAATGTTCTGGAGAAAATGTAGATTGCAAAAGATTTCCTTCATGGTCGCCGCCCCGGTCACAAGGACACAGTTAGGGTGTAATAAGTGTGTCCTGGGGGGGGGGGGAAGGGAGCTGTAACACACATGACCCCCCCCCCCCTTAGAGTTCACACCCAGGGAAGCCTTCTCCAAGAGGTCAGCCCAGATGACCTCCGGATTATCTTGTATGTTGATTAAAAAATTTCTGGATTAGTCTTATTCAGCTAGTTTCAAGTATGTAATATTTCATGATACTCTTGTCAAACATTGCAATGGAATTAGACTCTAGATTCTTATGTGTAAACATCCATGGATCTCCCCCTTTTAGCCAGGTCAAAGGTCAGTCACACACGTAATTAATAAGTCCTCTCTTGAAGAATGTATGGTGAATGTCAAACAAGTTTAATGAAAATTCTTGAGTGTCTGTGCACGTGTGGCCGACCTCTTATTTCTTGGTGTAGGTAGCAACAGTAAATCTTCCCCTCCCCCTCTTGGGGTAGTATATAGAGGTCCTGTAGAGACTTAGAGGGACAGAGTGCGGGACACCGGGGTCGAGAGAGGGTCTGTGACGAACATCCACAGCCAGGGGAGAGACAAGAGTGTCCACCAGATGGAGAGACAGAGGTCTTAAGGTAATGTGTGTGATCTCCGAGGGTTTTGTTCCATGTCTAAATTTCTTAAACTATTGGCCAGTGTTAGAGTAGGATTTATAAGTGGTGTTTAGCATAATTTTGGTCTCAATAAACTCATGTTAAATTTCCCGTCTGTGTCAATTGTTGAATCCTCTTAGTCTTTTGGATATCGTGGCTGACAACCGTCCCATAATTAATGACAGTTATAGAAAGTACTCTCCAAGTCAAGCAATGTTTCTTGCCTCGTTGCTTGTTACAGTCTCAATGGTCAAGGCAGATGGTGGCAGCGTATTAATCCTGTGTAGCATTTCCTTGTTGGCAGTGTACCTTGGTTCCGGTGTAACCATCATATGTCAGCTCATATTACAGTGTTCAATAACAGTGTTACCAAGTACAACCCATACGAAGTGTTACTCAGGAGAAGTAGTAGTATTTACATTATTAGTTTAGTATTCATTATAGAGGTGTTACATAGGTGGTATTTTATACAGGTGTTACCGGGGTGGAAATAAGAAACCATTTTCTATACTGTGAGATTTAAACAAATCACAACCTGTAAACACACCAGTAACGTGTGTAATATACTCACAACTGTGGATAGTGTATTACACTTAGTGTAATCTATAATCAAATATGCATAAATATGCTCAGAACTATGTATAATGTCTTATACAGAGGAATGTATAATGTCTGACGTGAGCGTTTTCTGTTGCATGAGTCCGTATTTCGTCGACGGCTTCGGCTCCGGGTGAGTCTCGGCTCTGTCGCCCAGATACTGGTACAGGAGAAACGTAGTCTACGACACAGGATCTAGGCTTGTTTTCTTTCTGTGGAGGTTATCAGCGTGGGTAAAGTTTTGGAAGTGTTCATTTGGATTAGTTCCTTCTCGCCCTCTACTCCCCACTGAGTGGTCAGCGTCTGTCACTCGCAGTCCACGGACCCTGGTTCGATCTCCGGCCTAGATACAAACGATTGGGCTGAGTCTGACTTTAGGCTATCTCCCCTCGCGGGTTATTCGATAACTATCCATAACTATAGTTTAAGATTGCTTGTAATTGCTAGTTTGGCATCGCCCATAACCAATGGCCACCATCGGCCTCATGAACCAAACTAGCTGTTAACATCCACTCATATGGTACGAATTAGATTTAACTGGCTGTAATGACTGTTAATTGGTAGTTAACGCTGCATGAGTGCCCTGACTGGTGCCTGATACGGTCCACTCACCGCCTCGGTAATTATGCTCGCCGAGGCTAATTACCATTCTCCCTTAATTGCTTACGTGCCCGAAACGAATTTGAGGGTGGTCTTCGGTTTTTAATGGCGCCATTGGCGGCACTTTGTCCTGTGTCGTGGGTTTTAGGGGATGGAAACTCAATTGAAGATGAAGTGAAGTGATTACGTGATTTGTCAATCATTTTGGTATGCGGGAGGTGATTGGTGATTGAGGGAGGGGCCTTGTTAGGTACTGGGTGGTGTGCCTGCGGGGGCCGGGGTGGTGAGTCTGCTGATAAGTAGGTGACTTGTGGTGTAAGTTTGTAGGTGGACAGTCTGCTGAGTCTGGGGTCTGCTGGAGGGTGGAGGGATGCCGTCCACACACACACACACACACACACACCCACACACACCACACACACCCACACAACAAGCAAGCTGATGGAGAAGATTGTGCGAAGAAAGCTAGTGGTACACCTGGAGCGAAGGAACTTTGTAACACAGCATCAACATGGGTTCAGGGATGGCAGGTCCTGCCTCACAGGGTTACTTGAATTCTACGACCAGGCAACAAAAATAAGGCAAGAAAGAGAAGGGTGGGCAGACTGCATATTTTGGATTGTCAGAAAGCCTTTGATACAGTGCCACACAAGAGGCTAGTGAAAAAGCTGGAGATGCAGGCTGGAGTGAAAGGGAAGGTACTCCGTTGGATACAGGAGTACCTAAGCACAGGAGACAAAGAGTCAGTGTGAGGGTGAGGTCTCAGATTGGCGAGACGTTACGAGTGGAGTCCCGCAGGGGTCAGTCCTTGGACCTATACTGTTTCTGATATATGTAAATGATCTCCCAGAGGGTATAGAATCGTTTCTCTCAATGTTTGCCGATGATGCAAAAATTATGAGGAGGATTGAAACTGAGGACGATAGTAGGAGGCTACAAGACGACCTAGACAGACTGAGTGAATGGTCCAACAAATGGCTGTTGAAGTTCAACCCGAGTAAATGCAAAGTAATGAAACTAGGCAGTGGAAACAGGAGGCCAGACACAGGATACAGAATAGGAGATGAAGTACTTAATGAAACGGACAGAGAGAAAGATCTAGGAGTTGATATCACACCAAACCTGTCTCCTGAAGCCCACATAAAAAGATAACATCTGCGGCATATGCGAGGCTGGCTAACATCAGAACAGCGTTCAGGAACCTGTGTAAGGAATCATTCAGAATCTTGTACACCACATATGTAAGACCAATCCTGGAGTATGCAGCCCCAGCATGGAGCCCGTACCTTGTCAAGCACAAGACGAAGCTGGAAAAGTCAAAGGTATGCCACTAGACTAGTCCCAGAACTAAGAGGCATGAGTTACGAGGAAAGGCTGCGGGAAATGCACCTTACGACACTGGAAGACAGAAGAGTAAGGGGAGATATGATCACAACCTACAAAATCCTCAGAGGAATCGACCGGGTAGACAAGCAAACTATTCAACACTGGGGGACGCGAACAAGGGGACACAGGTGGAAACTGAGTACCCACATGAGCCACAGAGACGTTAGAAGAACTTTTTCAGTGTCAGAGTAGTTAACGGATGGAATGCATTAGGCAGTGATGTGGTGGAGGCTGACTCCATACACAGTTTCAGTGTAGATATGATAGAGCCCAGTAGGCTCGGGAATCTGTACACCAGTTGATTGACAGTTGAGAGGCGGGACCAAAGCCAAAGCTCAACCCCCGCAAGCACAAATAGGTGAGTACAAATAGGTGAGTACACACACACACACACACACACACACACACACAACACACACAACACACACACACACACAACACACACACACACACACACAACACACACACACTCACCACCACCGACAGAATGAGAGGAGGATGAACCAGCCTTGCTTGATTTGATATTTACCCTAAATGAGTCGGATATAGGGAAGTTACGTCAGTTAAGCCCCCTGGGAATGAGTGATCATAGTGTATTGAGCTTTGAGTACCTGGTTGAGCTAGGAATTATCACCCCCAAAAAAGAACTGGGAACCAAGGGCTGGCGTACCGAAAGGGAACTATGAGGAGATGAATAAATTCCTATGGGATATACATTGGGACACAGAACTCGGAACCAAGTCCGTACAAGACATGATGGACTATGTCACCCAAAAATGTCAGGAGGCTGTAAGCAGGTTTGTCCCAGCCCAACAGGAAAAAACAGAGAAGCAAAGGAAGAATCCGTGGTTTAATAGGGAATGTATGAAAGCAAAGGAGCTGAACAAAAGGGCATGGAGGAACTTCCGTAATAACAGAACACCAGAAAGTAGAGAGAGATACCAGAGAACCAGGAACGAGTATGTCAGTGTGAGAAGAGCAGCTGAGAAAAGGTATGAAAATGATATAGCTAACAAAGCCAAGACTGAACCAAAGCTACTACACAGTCACATCAGGAGGAAGACAACAGTGAAGGAACAGGTGATTAAACTTAGGGTGGGCGAGGACAGGTACACAGAGAATGACAAAGAGGTGTGTGAAGAACTCAACAAAAGGTTCCAGGAGGTCTTTACAATAGAACAGGGAGATATCACGGCGCTGGGAGAGGTGGCAGCAAACCAGGTGACCTTGGATAGGTTCGAAATTACAAGAGATGAGGTCAAAAAGCACCTATTGGAGCTGGATGTGAGAAAAGCTGTTGGGCCGGATGGAATCTCGCCATGGGTATTGAAAGAGTGTGCAGGAGCACTTTGCTTACCACTCTCCATAGTGTATAGTAAGTCACTGGAAACGGGGGACCTACCAGAAATATGGAAGACTGCTAATGTAGTACCAATATACAAAAAGGGTGACAGACAAGAGGCACTGAACTACAGGCCAGTGTCCTTAACTTGTATACCATGCAAGGTGATGGAGAAGATTGTGAGAAAAAACCTAGTAACACATCTGGAGAGAAGAGACTTCGTGACAACCCATCAACATGGGTTCAGGGAGGGTAAATCTTGCCTTACAGGCTTGATAGAATTCTACGATCAGGTGACAAAATTAAGCAAGAAAGAGAAGGGTGGGCGGACTGCATTTTTTTGGACTGTCGGAAAGCCTTTGACACAGTACCCATAAAAGGTTGATGCATAAGCTGGAGAAACAGGCAGGAGTAACAGGTAGGGCGCTCCAGTGGATAAGGGAGTACCTAAGCAATAGGAAGCAGAGAGTTACAGTGAGGGGTGAGACCTCAGACTGGCGTGAAGTCACCAGTGGAGTCCCACAGGGCTCTGTACTTGGACCTATCCTGTTTCTGATATACGTAAATGATCTCCCAGAGGGTATAGACTCATTCCTCTCAATGTTTGCTGACGACGCCAAAAT
>WNGS01167680.1:34620-52120 GCA_020271785.1 Procambarus virginalis | reverse complement strand
GGCTCCAAGCTGGCTCCAAGCTGGGCCTCGACTCACCTACACAGTATACAGTTCTACACCTGCCCATTCAGCCACCTGCACCAGACGGTCCTCATCAACACAGGTCAACTACTCCGGAAGCCACCCACCAAACCCGCTGTTTGTGAGTGAAACACACACACACACACACACACACACACACACACACACACACACACACACACACACACACACACACCACACAGCACACAGCACACACACAGAGCGCTCAAGGGGTCGTAGTCCCCAGGGCCCGAGTTCGATTTGGAATCGAGACAATTGGGCCGAGTTTCTTACAACTGGTGCCTCTGTTCACCTAGCAGTACATAGGTACCCACACTTGATGGGAATGCGTGTATGTGTCAGAGAAGTAGAAACAGTGATCACCAAATCAGTGATCCAAGTATGTGGAAAAAACACACGTGAAAAATAGAGAACGCTAAACGCGTTTTCGGCTTAGGTCCCCTTCATCAGAGCAAAGTAGAATGAAGCAATGAAGGTTCATTTATAATATGTCCCATATTATCCCATGGTCCAGGTGGTCCACTCCTGGCAGATTAGTCCTGTTGAAACCTCTTGATCACTCTACCACCCTCCTATATCTTATATATCAACACCAGTTACGTCAGTAATCTCTGAGACGCTTCAAGAGACTTGATATAAGTCTGTATAGCATGCAGGTCAATATTTATATAGTCATACTGTAAAATATTGTTGATTTACACATTGTTTACAGCAGCGATTGGTAAATATTAAAGTATATACACGCTTCAAAAGCGGTAGAATATCTTGTGTATGTATGAGTAATACATATTCTAGTTATTGTGTGAGTATTTGTGAAGGTGCGCAGTCGCTGCGCGCATGTTTACCTCTACTGAGGCAATATACTCGCCCTCTGTTGGCTTGATTAAAAACTAAAGAGGAAAACACTTCCAATATCTCATGCATACAAAATTAGTCTCAGCCTGCCTCAGTCTGGCCTCAGCCTGGCCTCAGTCTGGCCTCAGTCTGGCCTCAGTCTGGCCTCAGCCTGGCCTCAGTCTGGCCTCAGCCTGGCCTCAGTCTGGCCTCAGCCTGCCTCAGTCTGGCCTCAGTCTGGCCTCAGCCTGGCCTCAGTCTGGCCTCAGTCTGGCCTCAGCCTGGCCTCAGTCTGGCCTCAGCCTGCCTCAGTCTGGCCTCAGTCTGGCCTCAGCCTGGTCTCAGTCTGGCCTCAGCCTGGCCTCAGTCTGGCCTCAGCCTGGCCTCAGCCTGGCCTCAGCCTGCCTCAGTCTGGCCTCAGTCTGGCCTCAGTCTGGCCTCAGCCTGGCCTCAGCCCTGCCTCAGCCCTGCCTCAGCCTACCTCAGCCTGCCTCAGCCTGCCTCAGCCTACCTCAGCCTGCCTCAGCCCGCCCTCTCAACTAACACGTCTCATTTTGTACGTTATAGTCCCCCAACGTACAAACTACAAGGTACCATGAACAGTAGTTGGTCACACATACCCCACGTTTACCACGGTTAGGGGGTAGTAGGCTGTATATTGTACGTTGTGGCACGCACAGAGGCGGAGCTGGTCTCAGTTGTGGTGCAGGTTGGCCGCGTCTCTCAGCCTTCACCTATATAAACTATCCTACCTATTCTCTATACGCTTTTAGGACTTTTAAGACTTAAGCATTTTTAGACTTTTTTTTAGACTTTCAGACTTTTTAGACTTTAGACTTTTCAGACTTTTTTTTAGACTTTTCAGACTTTTCAGACTTTAGATTTTAGACTTTTCAGACTTTAGACTTTTTAGACTTTAGAGTTTTCAGACTTTTCAGATTTTTCAGACTTTAGACTTTTCAGACTTTTCAGACTTTAGACTTTTTATACAGATCAATTTTGTTCACGGCAATTTTTCTTGTTTATTTTTGTTTAGTATCAATTCTATGATTGTGTTTTATGGAATTAGTGTGTGGTGTAGGCCTAAAGCATACGCCTACTGACCACCACTAAGCCTACACTTTTCTTTGTTTAAGCATTTAATTAATACCCTGCCCCCTCCCCCCCCCCCGAGCAAAACAGTGTTGACAAGCGGGTCATAATGGGGGGGGGGGCGACCATCAGGGGACGCAAACAATAGTGTTGGCCAATATTTGTGGTAACTGTGGACCGCTAAATTACCTCGTGTGTGTGTGGGGGGGTGTGGGTGTGTGTGTGTGTGTGTGTGTGTGTGTGTGTGTGTGTGTGTGTGTGTGTGTGTGTGTGTGGGTGTGTGTGTGTGTGGTTGTGTGTGTGTGGTGGGGGGTGGTGTGTGTGTGTGGTGTGTGTGTGTGTGTGTGTTTGTGTGTGTGTGTGTGTGTGTGGTGTGTGTGTGTGTTGTGTGTTGTGTGTGTACTCACCTATTTGTGCTTGCGGGGGTTGAGCTTTGGCTCTTTGGTCCCGCCTCTCAACTGTCAATCAACTGGTGTACAGGTTCCTGAGCCTATTGGGCTCTATCATATCTACATTATAAGCTGTGTATGGAGTCAGCCTCCACCACATCACTGCCTAATGCATTCCATCCGTTAACTACTCTGACACTGAAAAAGTTCCTTCTAACGTCTCTGTGGCTCATGTGGGTACTCAGTTTCCACCTGTGTCCCCTTGTTCGCGTCCCCCCAGTGTTGAATAGTTTGTCCTTGTCTACCCGGTCGATTCCTCCGAGGATTTTGTAGGTTGTGATCATATCTCCCCTTACTCTTCTGTCTTCCAGTGTCGTAAGGTGCATTTCCCGCAGCCTTTCCTCGTAACTCATGCCTCTTGTTCTGGGACTAGTCTAGTGGCATACCTTTGGACTTTTTCCAGCTTCGTCTTGTGCTTGACAAGGTACGGGCTCCATGCTGGGGCTGCATACTCCAGGATTGGTCTTACATATGTGGTGTACAAGATTCTGAATGATTCCTTACACAGGTTCCTGAACGCTGTTCTGATGTTAGCCAGTCTCGCATATGCCGCAGATGTTATCCTTTTTATGTGGGCTTCAGGAGACAGGTTTGGTGTGATATCAACTCCTAGATCTTTCTCTCTATCCGTTTCATTAAGTACTTCATCTCCTATTCTGTATCCTGTGTCTGGCCTCCTGTTTCCACTGCCTAGTTTCATTACTTTGCATTTACTCGGGTTGAACTTCAACAGCCATTTGTTGGACCATTCACTCAGTCTGTCTAGGTCGTCTTGTAGCCTCCTACTATCGTCCTCAGTTTCAATCCTCCTCATAATTTTTGCATCATCGGCAAACATTGAGAGGAACGATTCTATACCCTCTGGGAGATCATTTACATATATCAGAAACAGTATAGGTCCAAGGACTGACCCCTGCGGGACTCCACTCGTAACGTCTCGCCAATCTGAGACCTCACCCCTCACACTGACTCTTTGTCTCCTGTTGCTTAGGTACTCCTGTATCCAACGGAGTACCTTCCCTTTCACTCCAGCCTGCATCTCCAGCTTTTTGACTAGTCTCTTGTGTGGCACTGTATCAAAGGCTTTCTGACAATCCAAAAATATGCAGTCTGCCCACCCTTCTCTTTCTTGCCTTATTTTTGTTGCCTGGTCGTAGAATTCAAGTAACCCTGTGAGGCAGGACCTGCCATCCCTGAATCCATGTTGGTGCTGTGTTACAAAGTTCTTTCGCTCCAGATGCTCCACTAGCTTTCTTCGCACAATCTTCTCCATCAGCTTGCATGGTATGCAGGTTAGGGACACTGGCCTGTAATTCAGTGCCTCCTGTCTATCCCCTTTCTTGTATATCGGGACTACATAAGCTGCTTTCCAAATTTCTGGCAGTTCCCCTGTTGCCAGAGATTTGTTATACACTATGGAGAGTGCATATACACTATGTGTGTGTGTGTGTGTGTGTGTGTGTGTGTGTGTGTGTGTGTGTGTGTGTGTGTGTGTGTGTGTGGTGTGTGTGTGTGTGTGTGTGTGTGTGTGTGTGTGTGGTGTGTGTGTGTGGGTGTGTGTGTGTGTGTGTGTGTGTGTGTGTGTGTGGTGTGTGTGTGTGTGTGTGGGGTGTGGGTGTGTGTGTGTGTGTGTGTGTGTGTGTGTGTGTGTGTGTGTGTGTGTGTGTGTGTGTGTGTGTGTGTGGGTGGGTATGAGTGTGTGTGTGTGTACTCGTCTAGTTGTGTTTGCGGGGGTTGAGCTCTGGCTCTTTGGTCCCGCCTCTCAACCGTCAATCAACTGGTGTACAGGTTCCTGAGCCTATTGGGCTCTATCATATCTACATTATAAACTGTGTATGGAGTCAGCCTCCACCACATCACTACCTAATGCATTCCATCTGTTAACTACTCTGATACTGAAAAAGTTCCTTCTAACGTCTCTGTGGCTCATGTGGGTACTCAGTTTCCACCTGCGTCCCCTTGTTCGCGTCCCACCAGTGTTGAATAGTTTATCCTTGTCTATCCAGTCAATTCCTCTGAGAATTTTGTAGGTAGTGATCATGTCCCCCCCTTACTCTTCTGTCTTCCAGTGTCATAAGGTGCATTTCCCGCAGCCTTTCCTCGTAACTCATGCCTCTTAGTTCTGGGACTAGTCTAGTGGCATACCTCTGAACTTTTTCCAGCTTCGTCTTGTGCTTGACAAGGTACGGGTTCCATGCTGGGGCTGCATACTCCAGGATTGGTCTTACATATGTGGTGTACAAGATTCTGAATGATTCCTTACACAGGTTCCTGAAGGCTGTTCTGATGTTAGCCAGCCTCGCATATGCCGCAGACGTTATTCTCTTTATGTGGGCTTCAGGAGACAGGTTTGGCGTAATATCAACTCCTAGATCTTTCTCTCTGTCTGTTTCATGAAGAACTTTTCATCATGGTGATGGTGGGAGCTGTTTACATCCTATAACACTACGTAGTGCAGATAGCAACACCCACACACTACCCCCCCCCCTATCAACACCCACACACTACCCCCTCCCCCCCTATCAACACCCACACTAACATTAAGAAGTGTGACACTAACTGGCTGTGAACACAGTGTAAAAATGTCAGGCTTGATAAATGGAAGAAAAACCCCGTTATTTATTTCCTGTCATGTGATGCTTTGATGGGTGCCCCCTTACCTGCTTGATGTGCTTGTGTGTCTGTGTGGCCTGCTTGTGTGTGGCCTGCTTGTGTGTGGCCTGCTTGTGTGTGTGTGGCCTGCTTGTGTGTGTGGCCTGCTTGTGTGTGGCCTGCTTGTGTGTGGCCTGCTTGTGTGTGTGTGGCCTGCTTGTGTGTGTGGCCTGCTTGTGTGTGGCCTGCTTGTGTGTGTGTGGCCTGCTTGTGTGTGGCCTGCTTGTGTGTGGCCTGCTTGTGTGTGGCCTGTTTGTGTGTGGCCTGCTTGTATGTGGCCTGCTTGTGTGTGGCCTGCTTGTGTGTGGCCTGCTTGTGTGTGGCCTGCTTGTGTGTGTGTGGCCTGCTTGTGTGTGGCCTGCTTGTGTGTGTGTGGCCTGCTTGTGTGTGGCCTGCTTGTGTGTGGCCTGCTTGTGTGTGGCCTGCTTGTGTGTGGCCTGCTTGTGTGTGGCCTGCTTGTGTGTGGCCTGCTTGTGTGTATGTGGCCTGCTTGTGTGTGTGGCCTGCTTGTGTGTGGCCTGCTTGTGTGTGTGTGGCCTGCTTGTGTGTGGCCTGCTTGTGTGTGGCCTGCTTGTGTGTGGCCTGCTTGTGTGTGTCCTGCTTGTGTGTGTGTGGCCTGCTTGTGTGTGTGTGGCCTGCTTGTGTGTGTGTGGCCTGCTTGTGTGTGGCCTGCTTGTGTGTGTGTGGCCTGCTTGTGTGTGGCCTGCTTGTGTGTGTCCTGCTTGTGTGTGTGTGGCCTGCTTGTGTGTGTGTGGCCTGCTTGTGTGTGTGTGGCCTGCTTGTATGNCTTGGACTGGTCGGTGGGGCGATGACCTCGCTTCTTGCAGGGTCCGCGTTCGATCCCCGATGGTCCAAGTGGATGGGCATATGTTTTCACTAAGTGCTTCTATCCCAGCTCCTTGTCCTCATATCCCAGCTCCTTGTCCTCATATCCCAGCTCCTTGTCCTCATATCCCAGCTCCTTGTCCTCGCTCCTTCTGTTGCAACTACACAATAGTTTAGGGAGACTCAGCCACCTGTTTCTTAATGGCTTGGTAGTTCTCTTAAGTCTCTAAGGGCCTTGTTCTGCCTCGTCTCACCACTTGGCAAGTTGCTTGTGGGGTCTTGTCATGATTCTAACACTTGGCAGAATGTCTGCAATGTCAGACTCTGACTTAGACATCAGGCAGAATATCTGCAATGACGTGACAATATTACTGATATTACCTGTGTGTGTGTTGTTGGTAGTAATGACCAATAGACTTGTTGATCACAGTCTTGTTGATCATGTTGATTATTTAGGATCAAATAGATACATCTATCAGATCATTACTCGCTATGGCAGTGGTCATCACTGCCTCCACAGCTCATAATGCTTCCTCATAAGGTCGGCTCTCCCTCTGGTGATAACCCATCTTGTTATCCTTTGATCCGAGTGTTATCGTGCCTTTGATGAGTGTGGTGATCGTCTCTTAGTCATCATATTTCCTGCCGGTTGATAGACATGTTATCTTCACACTTTAGAACATAAGAACACGGATGAACATGATGAACCTACAGTAGGCCTATTGACTCCACACGGGATATCTCTTATGAACAGGGAAATATATCCAGCAATATATTGTACTGTGGATCTGGGATCAGATTCACGAAGCAGTTACGCAAGCACTTACGAACCTGTACATCTTTTCTCAACCTTTGGCGGCTTTGTTTACAATTATTAAACAGTTAATGAGCTCAGAAGCACCAGGAGGCTGTTTATAACAATAACAACAGTTGATTGGCAAGTTTTCATGCTTGTAAACTGTTTAATAAATGTAACCAAAGCCGCCAAAGATTGAGGAAAGATGTACACGTTCGTAAGTGCTTGCGTAACTGCTTTGTGAATCTAGCCCCTATTTATCATATTCATAATATCATAAGTTATCATAATATGTCCTCTGAGGACTGCATAATATGTTGTAACAATTGTGTCGCTCGTTAGTGTTACTGCTTAATTGTTTGTCTCTAGGAAATATTTGCTATTTCACCCCAAACTTGCTAGCTTAGTGGCTTAGTGCTTATCTTGTGGTTATCTTGAGATGATTTCGGGGCTTTAGTGTCCCCGCGGCCCGGTCCTCGACCAGGCCTCCAACCCCAGGAAGCAGCCCGTGACAGCTGACTAACTCCCAGGTACCTATTTTACTGCTAGGTAACAGGGGCATAGGGTGAAAGAAACTCTGCCCATGTTTCTCTCCGGCGCCCGGGATCGAACCGGGACCACAGGATCACAAGTCCAGTGTGGTGTCCGCTCGGCCGACCGGCTCCCTACATGTTCCAACATGTTACCACAAGAAATGAGGCTTTCTCATAATTTCAGTGGAACCTCGAATTGGCGAATCTCCAATTAATTTTTTTTGGGGGGGGGGCATTTTAGATTTTTTTCGATCAATATGTGGTAAATGTATGAACAAAGAGTAGAGAGAGAAAGTAAATAAATAATGATAAATAAAGTAAATAAAGTAAATAATCAAAGCCTAACCCTGGGACCTGGTACCTGTGAAAACTAGACATAGGGCGAGTGTAAACACAAGCTCTCAGGAAGAACTCAGGCAACATGCTAATATGAACACACAAGAAACTGGAGAAATATGCTAAAGTTTCCTATTGTGGAGCTACAAGTTTACTGGATACATCTCTAATGTTCTGGAGAAAATGTAGATTGCAAAAGATTTCCTTCATGGTCGCCGGCCCGGTCACAAGGACACAGTTAGGGTGTAATAAGTGTGTCCTGGGGGGGGGGGGGAGCTGTAACACACATGACCCCCCCCCCCTTAGAGTTCACACCCAGGGAAGCCTTCTCCAAGAGGTCAGCCCAGATGACCTCCGGATTATCTTGTATGTTGATTAAAAAATTTCTGGATTAGTCTTATTCAGCTAGTTTCAAGTATGTAATATTTAATGATACTCTTGTCAAACATTGCAATGGAATTAGACTCTAGATTCTTATGTGTAAACATCCATGGATCTCCCCCTTTTAGCCAGGTCAAAGGTCAGTCACACACGTAATTAATAAGTCCTCTCTTGTACAGTGTATGGTGAATGTCAAACAAGTTTAATGAAAATTCTTGAGTGTCTGTGCACGTGTGGCCGACCTCTTATTTCTTGGTGTAGGTAGCAACAGTAAATCTTCCCCTCCACCTCTTGGGGTAGTATATAGAGGTCCTGTAGAGACTTAGAGACAGAGTACGGGACACCGGGATCGAGGGCGGGTCTGTGAAGAACATCCACAGCCAGGGGAGAGACAGTGTCCACCGGAGGGAGAGACAGAGGTCTTAAGGTAATGTGTGTGATCTCTGAGGGTTTTGTTCCATGTCTAAATTTCTTAAACTATTGGCCAGTGTTAGAGTAGGATTTATAAGTGGTGTTTAGTATAATTTGGTATCTCAATAAACTCATGTTAAATTTCCCGTCTGTGTTAATTGTTGAATCCTCTTAGTCTTTTGGATATCGTGGCTGACAACCGTCCCATAATTAATGACAGTTATAGAAAGTACTCTCCAAGTCAAGCAATGTTTCTTGCCTCGTTGCTTGTTACAGTCTCAACGGTCAAGACAGATGGTGGCAGTGTATTAATCCTGTGTAGCATTTCCTTGTTGACAGTGTACCTTTGGTCCCGGTGTAACCATCATATGTCAGCTCATATTACAGTGTTCAATAACAGTGTTACCAAGTGCAACCCACAGGAAGTGTTACTCAGGATAAGTAGTATTTACATTATTAGTTTAGTATCATTATAGAGGTGTTACATAGGTGGTATTTTTTAAAGGTGTTACAAGGGGTGGAAATAAGAAACCATTTTCTATACTGTGAGATTTAAACAAATCACAACCTGTAAACACACCAGTAGCGTAGTGTAGTATACTCACAACTGTGGATAGTGTATTACACTTAGAACACTGTAATCTATAATCAAATATGCATAAATATACTCAGAACTATGTATAATGTCTTATACAGAGGAATGTATAATGTCTGACGTGACCGTTTTCTGTTGCATGAGTCCGTATTTCGTCGACGGCTTCGGCTCCGGGTGAGTCTCGGCTCTGTCGCCCAGATACTGGTAGAGGAGAACGTAGTCTGCGACACAGGAATCGGAGGCTTTGTTTTCTTTCTGTGGAGATTATCAGCGTGGGTAAAGTTGTTTGGAAGTGTTCATTTGGATTAGTTCCTTCTCGCCCTCTAACTCCCCACTGAGTGGTCAGTGTCTGTCACTCGCAGTCCACGGACCCGGGTTCGATCTCCGGCCTAGATACAAACGATTGGGCTGAGTCTGACTTTAGGCTATCTCCCCTCGCGGGTTATTCGATAACTATCCATAACTAATAGTTAAGATTGCTTGTAATTGCTAGTTAGCATCGCCCATAACCAATGGCCACCATCGGCCTCATGAACCAAACTAGCTGTTAACATCACTCATATGGTACGAAATTAGATTTAACTTGGCTGTAATGACTGTTAATTGGTAGTTAACGCTGCCATCAGGTGCCCTGACTGGTGCCTGATGCGGTCCACTCACCGCCTCGGTAATTATGCTCGCCGAGGCTAATTACCAGTCTCTCTTAATTGCTTACGTGCCCGAAACGAATTTGAGGGTGGTGTCTCGGGTTGTTTAATGGCGCCATTGGCGGCACTTGTTGTCCTGTGTCGTGGGTTTTAGGGGATGGAAACTCAATTGAAGATGAAGTGAAGTTGATTACGTGATTTGTCAATCATTTTGGTATGCGGGAGGTGATTGGTGATTGAGGGAGGGGCCTTGTTAGGTACTGGTGTAGCCTGCGGGGGCCGGGGTGGTGAGTCTGCTGAATAAGTAGGTGACTTGTGGTGTAAGTTTGTAGGTGGACAGTCTGCTGAGTCTGGGGTCTGCTGGAGGGTGGAGGGATGCTCTCTCACACACACACACACACACACACACACACACACACACACACACACACACACACACACACACACACACACACACACACACACACAGGCCAGTGAATTACAGGCCAGTGTCCCTAACCTGCATACCATGCAAGCTGATGGAGAAGATTGTGCGAAGAAAGCTAGTGGAACACCTGGAGCGAAGGAACTTTGTAACACAGCACCAACATGGGTTCAGGGATGGCAGGTCCTGCCTCACAGGGTTACTTGAATTCTACGACCAGNACACCCACTACACCCCACTACACACCACTATACACCACTATACACCACTACACACCACTATACACCACTATACACCACTATACTGCCAAAATGTCAATATTACCACGCTTTGCTTGTTAGCTTATTTAAAGCTTTTTTATGGTTGTTGAAATGTCATAATGGCCAAAAAAAGTTATTTTTCCTGGAGGATGAGAAGACACAACTGGAGACAAATGTTTCACCACAGTCCCGACAGCATTCCTAGGGAGGGAGGGGGGCTTCATGACCGTCCCCAGGGGTGGGGGGGAGGTGTTGCACTAGTGTACATACACCCAAGGGTCTAACTGGGGTGTAGATACACAGGTCTCTCAATACCTTAATATATCTCTCTCATGTCACGGCGATTTTCAAGCAAGATCAAGTGAGCTTTAAGTTGTAATAGCGTGTCTTGTCACCTGGATTTGTCGGTAGATCATCTCTCTGTTGTTTTAGATTCAGCTACTGGGAACAAAGAGTTCCAGTAGCACGGGCTATGGCGAGCCCGTAAGTGGAGGCTCTTTGGCGCCTTTACCAGTATCAATGGCTGATGCTGGATATCTGGGGATGGCTGAAGGGTCTTCATGGTGGCTTTCAGCCCAGGAGGTGATTTTGTCTGTGGTGTTACCGAGACGTTGGCCACAGGTGTTAGGGCCACACGTGTTAGGGCCACAGGTGTATGGCCACAGGTGTTAGGGCCACAGGTGTATGGCCACAGGTGTATGGCCACAGGTGTTAGGGCCAGAGGTGTCAGGGCCACAGGTGTTAGGGCCACAGGTGTATGGCCACAGGTGTTAGGGCCACAGGTGTTAGGGCCACAGGTGTATGGCCACAGGTGTTAGGGCCACAGGTGTATGGCCACAGTAACCGGTGTGGGTGAGGGAGCAGCGGTGTTACACAGTTGGCCTCAAACAAGCAAGCAAAGTCCTGTAACCTGTCCCACTACGGGCCCCTGGGGGCCCCACTAGCTAGTTTTTCTGAGGCGTGATTATGGCCCCACCCAGGCCCACCCAGGGCCACCCAGGCCCACCCAGGGCCACCCAGGCCCACCCAGGGCCACCCTGGGCCACCCTGGGGGCCACTTTTGATGCTGGACGACCACCGGTTGTGGTCCGCCGGGGCCGTGGAGGCATCCCACGCCTAGCGCTGCCATTTTCAGCAGTTGATTAGCTGCTGTTTCCCATCCTGTGGGTGATAGTGGGCCCCATACCCATCCTGTGGGTGGTAGTGGACCCCATACCCATCCTGTGGGTGGTAGTGGACCCCATACCCATCCTGTGGGTGATAGTGGACCCCATACCCATCCTGTGGGTGATAGTGGGCCCCATACCCATCCTGTGGGTGATAGTGGACCCCATACCCATCCTGTGGGTGGTAGTGGACCCCATACCCATCCTGTGGGTGATAGTGGACCCCATACCCATCCTGTGGGTGATAGTGGGCCCCATACCCATCCTGTGGGTGATAGTGGACCCCATACCCATCCTGTGGGTGATAGTGGGCCCCATACCCATCCTGTGGGTGGTAGTGGACCCCATACCCATCCTGTGGGTGGTAGTGGACCCCATACCCATCCTGTGGGTGGTAGTGGACCCCATACCCATCCTGTGGGTGATAGTGGGCCCCATACCCATCCTGTGGGTGGTAGTGGACCCCATACCCATCCTGTGGGTGATAGTGGGCCCCATACCCATCCTGTGGGTGGTAGTGGACCCCATACCCATCCTGTGGGTGGTAGTGGACCCCATACCCATCCTGTGGGTGATAGTGGGCCCCATACCCATCCTGTGGGTGGTAGTGGACCCCATACCCATCCTGTGGGTGGTAGTGGACCCCATACCCATCCTGTGGGTGATAGTGGCCCCATACCCATCCTGTGGGTGATAGTGGACCCCATACCCATCCTGTGGGTGATAGTGGGCCCCATACCCATCCTGTGGGTGATAGTGGGCCCATACCCATCCTGTGGGTGATAGTGGACCCCATACCCATCCTGTGGGTGATAGTGGGCCCCATACCCATCCTGTGGGTGGTAGTGGGCCCCATACCCATCCTGTGGGTGGTAGTGGACCCCATACCCATCCTGTGGGTGATAGTGGACCCCATACCCATCCTGTGGGTGGTAGTGGACCCCATACCCATCCTGTGGGGGGTAGTGGACCCCATACCCATCCTGTGGGTGGTAGTGGACCCCATACCCATCCTGTGGGTGGTAGTGGGCCCCATACCCATCCTGTGGGTGGTAGTGGGCCCCATACCCATCCTGTGGGTGGTAGTGGGCCCCATACCCATCCTGTGGGTGATAGTGGACCCCATACCCATCCTGTGGGTGGTAGTGGACCCCATACCCATCCTGTGGGTGGTAGTGGACCCCGTACCCATCCTGTGGGTGATAGTGGGCCCCATACCCATCCTGTGGGTGGTAGTGGGCCCCATACCCATCCTGTGGGTGGTAGTGGACCCCATACCCATCCTGTGGGTGGTAGTGGACCCCGTACCCATCCTGTGGGTGATAGTGGGCCCCATACCCATCCTGTGGGTGGTAGTGGGCCCCATACCCATCCTGTGGGTGGTAGTGGGCCCCATACCCATCCTGTGGGTGGTAGTGGGCCCCCATACCCATCCTGTGGGTGGTAGTGGACCCCGTACCCATCCTGTGGGTGATAGTGGACCCCATACCCATCCTGTGGGTGGTAGTGGACCCCATACCCATCCTGTGGGTGGTAGTGGACCCCATACCCATCCTGTGGGGGGTAGTGGACCCCATACCCATCCTGTGGGTGGTAGTGGACCCCATACCCATCCTGTGGGTGGTAGTGGACCCCATACCCATCCTGTGGGTGGTAGTGGACCCCATACCCATCCTGTGGGTGGTAGTGGGCCCCATACCCATCCCGTGGGTGGTAGTGGACCCCCATACCCATCCCGTGGGTGGTAGTGGACCCCCATACCCATCCTGTGGGTGGTAGTGGACCCCATACCCATCCTGTGGGTGGTAGTGGACCCCCATACCCATCCTGTGGGTGGTAGTGGACCCCCATACCCATCCTGTGGGTGGTAGTGGACCCCATACCCATCCTGTGGGTGGTAGTGGACCCCATACCCATCCTGTGGGTGGTAGTGGACCCTATACCCATCCTGTGGGTGGTAGTGGACCCCCATACCCATCCTGTGGGTGGTAGTGGACCCCCATACTCATCCTGTGGGTGGTAGTGGACCCCATACCCATCCTGTGGGTGGTAGTGGACCCCATACCCATCCCGTGGGTGGTAGTGGACCCCATACCCATCCCGTTTTGTTCTGACCATTTCTAGTATATATATACAGTATATATATATATATATATATATATATATATATATATATATATATATATATATATATGTCGTACCTAGTAGCCAGAACTCACTTTTTGGCCTACTATGCAAGGCCCGATTTGCCTAGTAAGCCAAGTTTTCCTGAATTAATATATTTTCTCAATTTTTTTCTTATGAAATGATAAAGCTACCCATTTCATTATGTATGAGGTCATTTTTTTTTTATTGGAGTTAAAATTAATGTAGATATATGACCGAACCTAACCAACCCTACCTAACCTAACCTAACTTATCTTTATAGGTTAGGTTAGGTTAGGTAGCCGAAAAAGTTAGGTTAGGTTAGGTTAGGTAGGTTAGGTAGTCGAAAAACAATTAATTCATGAAAACTTGGCCTATTAGGCAAATCGGGCCTTGCATAGTAGGCTGAGAAGTGCGTTCTGGCTACTAGGTACGACATATATATATATATATAAATAAAACAGAAAATGGGATGTCCGTTGTATGGGAGACTAAGGAGTCCTGGAGTCGGGGACAGGAAGCCTGATGCTGGTCTCATTAAAGCCACCCCCCCCCCAGCCACCTTCCACAAGATACCACCCACAATAGGTGACTAGTTCCCAAGTAGGTAATTTACTGTTAGGTGAACCGAGGCATTACATGACACGTGCCCAACCATTTCTGTCTCACCCGGGATCACCGGTTGTGAGTGGAGAAGGAAGCCAACTGTGCTACGAGAGACCCCATAGTTCCTGTCTGAACATGGTATACTGAGGCAGTGTACCTCAGTGTACCTCAGTGTACCCCAGTGTTATCAGGCCTCCACACGGACCATGAGCCAAGCTGCAGCTTGACTGTGGAGGGGGACCAGGACCTGGCCCTCGCTATCATCCCTGTACCACCTGGTCACCCCTCTCGTTATCTTACTGCCCCTCACTGCTTGCTACCCCCCTCTGCACGGTACACCTCCACCCGAGGGTACACCACCACCCGAGGGTACACCACCACCAGAGGGTACACCACCACCAGAGGGTACACCACCACCAGAGGGTACACCACCACCAGAGGGTACACCACCACCAGAGGGTACACCACCACCAGAGGGTACACCACCAGAGGGTACACCACTGTAATGTTCACTACTGAACAAAGACGGCGCCTCTGTAAGGCTTCTGTGGTCACTTGAGACGCCAGGCAAGAATAAATGGGTATCCAGGGGTACCGTACCCAGGGGGCACCGTACCCAGGGGGCACCGTACCCAGGGGCACCGTACCCAGGGGCACCGTACCCAGGGGGCACCGTACCCAGGGGGCACCGTACCCAGGGGGCACCGTACCCAGGGGCTCCGTACCCAGGGGGCACCGTACCCAGGGGGCACCGTACCCAGGGGGCACCGTACCCAGGGGCACTGTACCCAGGGGTACCGTACCCAGGGGCACCGTACCCAGGGGGCACCGTACCCAGGGGGCACCGTACCCAGGGGGCACCGTACCCAGGGGGCACCGTACCCAGGGGGCACCGTACCCAGGGGGCACCGTACCCAGGGGGCACCGTGCCCAGGGGCTCCGTACCCAGGGGGCACCGTACCCAGGGGGCACCGTACCCAGGGGCACTGTACCCAGGGGTACCGTACCCAGGGGGCACCGTACCCAGGCGTACCATACCCAGGGGGCACCGTACCCAGGGGGCACCGTACCCAGGGGCACTGTACCCAGGGGTACCGTACCCAGGGGCACCGTACCCAGGGGTACCGTACCCAGGGGGCACCGTACCCAGGGGGCACCGTGCCCAGGGGCTCCGTACCCAGGGGGCACCGTACCCAGGGGGCACCGTACCCAGGGGCACTGTACCCAGGGGTACTGTACCCAGGGGGCACCGTACCCAGGGGGCACCGTACCCAGGCGTACCATACCCAAGGGGCAGCAGTTAAGAACGCAGGTGTAGTGGCGTGGGCAGGATAAGGGTAACTGGGCTTCCCCCATTCTGAAAGCATAGTTATGAATGCTTTCATAAATATCATAACATAATCCACCAGTCATCATATCTTCACCCATGTTATTGTGACTTATCGTGGGAACAGGTTGTTTACCTTATGGGAGGACGAGGGGACGAGGGAGTGGGGGATGGTGGGGGGGACGAGGGGACGAGGGAGTGGGGGATGGTGGGAAGGACGAGGGAGTGCGGTGTAACACCCATGACCCCCCCCCCTAGAGTTCTCACCCAGGGAAGCCTTCTCCAAGAGGTCAGCCCAGATGACCTCCGGAGTATCTTGTATGTTGTTGAAACAAATTCCTGGGTTAGTCTTAGCATAGTTTCAAGTAGGTAATATTTCAGGATACTCTTGTCAACAGGGTAATGGAGTAGACCCCAGATCCTTATGTGTAAACATACATGGATTTCCCCCTTTTAGCCAGGCCAGAGGTTAGTCACACACGTAATTAATAATTCCTCTCTTGTACAGTGTATGGTGAATGTCAAACAAGTTTAATGAAAATTCTTGAGTGTCTGTGCACGTGTGGCCGACCTCTTATTTCTTGGTGTAGGTAGCAACAGTAAATCTTCCCCTCCACCTCTTGGGGTAGTATATAGAGGTCCTGTAGAGACTTAGAGACAGAGTACGGGACACCGGGGTCGAGAGAGGGTCTGTGACGAACATCCACAGCCAGGGGAGAGACAGAGTGTCCACCAGATGGAGAGACAGAGGTCTTAAGGTAATGTGTGTGATCTCTGAGGTTTTGTTCCATGTCTAAATTTCTTAAACTATTGGCCAGTGTTAGAGTAGGATTTATAAGTGGTGTTTAGCATAATTTGGTATCTCAATAAACTCATGTTAAATTTCCCGTCTGTGTCAATTGTTGAATCCTCTTAGTCTTTTGGATATCGTGGCTGACAACCGTCCCATAATTAATGACAGTTATAGAAAGTACTCTCCAAGTCAAGCAATGTTTCTTGCCTCGTTGCTTGATATAGTCTCACCGGTCAAGGCAGATGGTGGCAGCGTATTAATCCTGTGTAGCATTTCCTTGTTGGCAGTGTACCTTTGGTCCCGGTGTAACCATCATATGTCAGCTCATATTCCAGTGTCCAATAACAGTGTTACCAAGTACAACTGATAGGAAGTGTTACTCAGGAGAAGTAGTATTTACATTATTAGTTTAGTATTCATTATAGAGGTGTACAATGGTGGTATTTTATTCGGGGGTTACAGGGGGGTGGTGGGGAGGACGGAGGAGTAACCAACGTTACAAATACGACATATTAAGAAAACTAACAGTTCACGTACCTGGTCAGGCCAAAAGATTGGAATCTTTACGTAGCGGCGAGTGAGGAGGAGGAGGAGGAGGAGCCCTAGTTACTAGCAGCATCCTTAACCAGATGACCGGTGAGGTCCGGTTGTGAGGATGCCCTTATACCGGCCCCTTATCTCACCCATCACCTCATCCCCCTCACTAGTGCTCACCCACACCCCCCCCATTTCTCCCCGCCCCCCTGGCCAGTAGGCCACACCTGCAAGGTGCCTTTCCCGGCACTCCCCCCCCCCTAATCACGGCCCTCTGGCTGTTAAATCATCATCCATGCTTCAAGAAACATGTATTGCAACATTGCTGCACAGTTAGTGTGTGCAACATTGTGGCGGCCTGCAAGGCTGACTGTGTCAATTGTGACAGCCTTTTGACGGGACGACATGTGATGGGGGGGGGGGGTAGCGTGTGGGCTTGACGGGACGACATGTGATGGGGGGTAGGTGTGGGCTTGACGGGACGACATGTGATGGGGGTAGCGTCTGGGCTTGACGGGACGACATGTGATGGGGGGTAGCGTGTGGGCTTGACGGGACGACATGTGATGGGGGGGGTAGCGTCTGGGCTTGACGGGACGACATGTGATGGGGGGGGTAGCGTCTGGGCTTGACGGGACGACATGTGATGGGG
>WNGS01167680.1:0-23518 GCA_020271785.1 Procambarus virginalis | reverse complement strand
CCTATCTCAGGAACGGCGAAGAGGTTAGGTAGCGAAATAGGAAAAATTGAACTCAAGCTACAAGAATCATACAAAACGCAGGAGAGGGAAAGAGAGCAAAAGGCCATCAGTGAAATAGAGAGAAACCCGAAATATTTTTTCTCCTATGCAAAATCAAGATCAAAAACACATCTAGTATCGGGCCCCTGCGAAAGGAAGATGGAACTTTCACCGATGACAACAAAGAAATGAGCGAGCTACTGAGGAAGCAATACGACTCTGTCTTCAGCGAGCCATTAAACGCACTAAAGATCGAACCCAAATGAATTTTCATGGATATGATACCAACATCAAATCATATATCAGACGTCACCCTATCCCCACTGGATTTTGAAGAAGCCATAAACAGTATGCCTATGCACTCCGCACCAGGCCCGGATTCTTGGAACTCCATATTCATCAAGAACTGTAAAAAACCACTATCGCAGGCCCTTCACATTCTGTGGAGACAAAGCCTAGATACTGGCGTTATTCCTGATATACTAAAAACAGCAGAGATAGCACCACTTCATAAAGGAGGAAATAAGGCAGAGGCAAAAAATTACAGACCGATAGCACTAACATCGCACATCATAAAAATTTTTGAGAGAGTGCTAAGAAGTAAGATCACAAAATACATGGAATCACAGCATCTCCATAACCCCGGACAACATGGTTTCAGAACAGGGCGCTCTTGCCTGTCGCAGTTGCTGGACCACTATGATATGGCATTAGATGCTATGGAAGACAAACAAAACGCTGATGTAATTTACACAGATTTCGCAAAAGCTTTTGATAAATGTGACCATGGTGTTATTGCCCATAAAATGCGCTCAAAAGGAATTACCGGAAAAGTAGGCAGATGGATCTACAATTTCCTGACCAACAGAACCCAATGTGTAATAGTCAACAAAATAAAATCCAACCCGTCAACCGTTAAGAGCTCAGTCCCCCAGGGTACTGTGCTTGCTCCAGTACTTTTTCTCATCCTCATATCGGACATAGACAAGAGCACAACCTATAGCACTGTATCATCCTTTGCAGATGACACTAGGATCTTCATGAGAGTAGGCAACATAGAGGACACGGCGAACCTCCAGTCAGATGTAGATCAGGTCTTTCTATGGGCTACAGAAAATAATATGGTGTTTAACGAAGACAAGTTCCAGCTCATGCGCTATGGAAAAAATGAAAATATAAAAACGGAAACCACGTACAAAACTCAGGCAAATCATAACATAGAACGAAAAGGCAATGTAAAGGATCTGGGTGTACTCATGTCGGAAGACCTTACCTTTAAAGAACACAGTAAAGTAGCCGTCACAACTGCAAGAAAAATGACAGGTTGGATAACAAGAACTTTTCACACTAGAGATGCTATACCGATGATGACACTTTTCAAAACGCTTGTGCTCTCTAGAGTGGAGTACTGCTGCACAATGACAGCCCCTTTCACTGCTGGTGAAATTGCTGACCTGGAGAGCGTGCAGAGATCCTTTACTGCTAGAATCCACTCGGTAAAACATCTAAACTATTGGGACCGACTAAAGAGCCTAAATCTGTATTCCCTTGAGCGCAGGCGGGAGAGATACATAATAATTTACACGTGGAAAATATTAGAGGGGCTGGTCCCAAACCTGCACACAGAAATAACATCACATGAGACCAGAAGACATGGCAGGATGTGCAGAATACCCCCGTTGAAAAGCAGAGATGCAACTGGTACTCTGAGAGAGAACTCTATCAACATCAGAGGCCCGAGACTGTTCAACACGCTTCCACTACACATAAGGGACATAACTGGCAAACCCCTCACAGTGTTCAAGAGAGAACTGGATAAGCACCTCCAACGGATACCTGATCAACCAGGCTGTGACTCATACGTCAGGCTGCGAGCAGCCGCGTCCAACAGCCTGGTTGATCAGTCCAGCAACCAGGAGGCCTGGTCGATGACCGGGCCGCGGGGACGATAAGCCCCGGAAGCACCTCAAGGTATCCTCAAGGTAGGGGTTGATTATTAAATAATAAAATAGGCACCAACTATGTTTACTAATACTGTCTAATCATTTGTAAAGTAAACCTGAGTAACTTTGTATCGGGCGCCGGTATGATTAGTTGAACAGTCTGCCGGCAGCATTAGTCCACGGAGGAGGAGACGAGAGACTTGCTCGTTCTTTTTGCTGGCTGGTTGTGGTGGAAGGAAGTGCCTCTCCTTCCTCTTATTTATTTATTTCTGTATCTTCGTCTGGTTAAGTCTTCTTTGCTATTTTTATGGTTATATGTCTGGCATACCTATCGTTCTATGTGTAGAGTAGTATACCTGGGGTGTAGTAAGTGTATTTAAGTGTTTATCTTACCTGTTATGCTAACGGGGGTCCCAGTGTAACACGTGGTCCCCTACCCTAAGCTGACTACCTCCAGTGTTTATAGTAGAGCTTTACCCTAGCTTGTTTTCAGTGTAAACCTTGTATCCTGCCTAGGTGGACCAAGGCTTTTAACGTAAGATTGTGTGGTAAAGTTAGTATTAAATTGTTATTGGTGTGATTGTGTATGGGGGGGTGTTAAGGGTTAATAAATACGTAAGTTTGAACAGAGTATCCCTTTTTCCTGTGTGGAGTACAATAATCTATTCCTAGACTAACCGGGTTTAGTAGCAAGCATTTATTATTGTGGATATTTTACTTTGGGGCCGGGCCTTTTAGTTCTCCCATTTTTTGATACCTCTGTATTCTACTTACCCTTACCCCTTAATAGTACCAGTTCCCCCATTGCAAGCCACCACCTTTTTATAACAATGATTCTTTCAAGCATCTTGCAAGTGCATGACAAGAGACTGATAGGTCTGTAATTACCAGGGTCATTGGCCTTCGGTATGGGAACAATTATTGCGTGTTTCCATTGTGTGGGCAACGCTCCACTTAGGAATGACTTGTTAAACAGGTGGAGTAGTGGAGTCCCAGACACTTCACACAGTGCATTGAGTATGTCGTAGGTGACGCCATCTTCAGCAGGTGCAGTACTTTTACCCTTTTTCATAGCGCCTTTTACTTCCTGGGCTGTGATTGGTTCTCCATATTCGTCATCACTAGACAGTGCTCTTGTTATCCTAATTCTTCTGTCATCATGTCGCAGGAGCTGTTCCCTGCTGATTTCTGCAGGGAGGGAGGAGGAGGATGCTGCATCACTCCACTTGTGAATTAGTTCCTCGATCTTACCCTGGGGGTCTTTGTGAGCCGCAGGCCGGGCTCTGCCACCCTTAGCTATCTGAATTTTTGCCCACACTTGTCTTGGAGATGTTCCCCGTCCAATAGAGCTAGTGAACTCACGCCATTGTCTTTCCCGCTCTTTAATCTTCTCTTCCCTGGCTACTTGACACACAGTTTTAAACAACTCTTGGTTACTCTCAGTGGGATGTCTCCAGTACTCTCTACTCATGTCTCATACATTTGCGTTAAGTATCTTTATGTAATCGTTCTCATACCATTTTATTTTCTTCCTCTGAGGGTTACTTCGCCCAGGCGTACGACGCGGAACTCTGAGACAGCTCTCAATATGGTGATTAAGGTCATCAACAAATGTATCAATGTCTTCTGGAATTTGGTATTCCGTGAACCAGTCACTCATCCTGTTTATGAAGTGCGGCCTCATATCTGGTCCGAGTGATAACCTTTTTCTTTTATTTGTCTCTTTCTTCTCTTGCTCATGTCGATGGTGGTAATCAGTGCCCAGTGGTCACTACATAAAATGTACACAATGTGTGTACTGACATCCGTGTCCTGTGCACTCAGCAGGAGAGCATAGTCCAATCTTCCTCCTCTGAGGTGAGTTGGCTGTTCATCACCCAGGACCCTAAGATTTTCACTTCCCCAGACAGAGTGACAGTTTCCGTCCATTGACATTGGGCTGATGACAGTTGGCACCAAAGTGTGGGTGTTGGCATTCAGGTCACCGACCAGCAGGGTAGGTTCTTCATTAACAAATTCAGGCAGTGTGTCAAGGTCAAGTTTACTCTGTGGCACATGTGATCAAGAGCTGTGGCAGTACTATCCGTGATTCTAGTAGGTCTAGTGATTAAGAGTATGAGGAAGCAGGATTTCATACAGTTGAGGAACTAGCAGCAATAGGATTATCAGGCTCGCAAGGTCAATGTTAAAGTCCCAGAATTAATTAAGTGGTTTTTGTTCAGTCTGTTCTCTAGTATTAGATTTCTAAGGTTAGGGTTAATTCTGTCACATCAGTGTTAGGAATTCTGTAGACTGCTCCCACAGTCAGGACAGCATCGTTACCCTTGACTCTGAAACAGGCAAATATATACTCTCCACAAGGGTCTGTAGTTTTAATTACTTTTAAGCAAGTCAGTTCATGGTGGTAGTAAAGAGAAGTACCACCACCTCTTTGTACAGGACGACAGTTGTGAATAGCTGAGTAGTTAGGTATGTTGAAGAGTTGAGTACGTGTCCTCTTTTGTAACATCTACTGATGTAGATTTGACTAAATGTAAACTCTGTCAGCAGAAATGTGTAAGTACTTCATTCATAATGATGTGCTGCCCGAAATCTTAGCGAAGTATCCAAATTTGCTTACTGTAGGTAATGCATGTACATGACTGTAAAGCTGCCGCCCAGTTGGGTGGGTGTGGAGCACATGACTGTAAAGCTGCCGCCCAGTTGGGTGGGTGTGGAGCACATGAACTGTAAAGCTGCCGCCCAGTTGGGTGGGTGTGGAGCACATGACTGTAAACCTGCCGCCCAGTTGGGTGGGTGTGGAGCACATGACTGTAAAGCTGCCGCCCAGTTGGGTGGGTGTGGAGCACATGACTGTAAAGCTGCCGCCCAGTTGGGTGGGTGTGCAGCACATGACTGTAAAGCTGCCGCCCAGTTGGGTGGGTGTGGAGCACGTGACTGTAAAGCTGCCGCCCAGTTGGGCGGGTGTGCAGCATGACTAGTAACTGTGTGACTCACCATAGATGTAAAGTGCCTTGTATAGTGACTGTTGTGAGCCTCTTGTTGAATCACTTGTGACACAAAAGATTATTGATGTGTGTGATTAAATATGTATGTGTATGTATATATATGTATATGTATATATATATGTACATGTATGTAGAATGTGTACATGTATATAAATATTATTATTTTTGTAACTATAGCGTCAAAAATTGTTATTTGCTTAGCTAAACGAACTAGAGGGTTCAGTTCCTGAACCGATTATGTGCCTCTGTAATCCTTTACACCACCGCCCACGGGATGGGTATGGGGTGTATAATAAAGAAAGAAATTGAAAATAAAAAAAAGACTATGAATAAGGGTTGCTAAGGATTTAAATTAATTAACATTACACAAAAATAAAAAAAATGAGTTACGGGAAGAATTGTACGTTTGCTAAATACACGCTAATAAGTAAGCTATTTAATCATTAATATTAAACAATTGTTATATTATACAATTCAGAATATATTATTTATAAATTGAATAAAATATTATTTAATAAATAAGTCGGTTCAGGTAAATTCAAGTAAATTAGTCTGAAACTCCTGAAAGTAACCATACTAAAAAGTTATCATATGGGAGACTCGATGAACTTATAGTTTCTTGTATACATTCTTAAATTTACAAGAATGTAAGAATTCATTATATATTATATGTCGTACCTAGTAGCCAGAACGTCGCACTCGACCTACTATGCAAGACCCGATTTGCCTAATAAGCCAAGTTTTCCAGAATTTAAATATTTTTCTAATTTTTTTCTTATGAAATGATAAAGCTATTCATTCATTATGTATAAGCTAATTTTTTAAAAATTTGAGTTAAAACTAACGTAGATATATAACCGAACCTATCCAACCCTACCTAACCTAACCTAACCTATCTTAACCTAACCTTAACTAACATAACTGAATCAATAATTCTGGTTCTTAATTCAATATAATAATAATAAATAAACTATACCAATAGGAAACAATTTATTGAAAATAAAGAAAATCACTCGCCTTATTAGGCAAATCGGGCATTGCATAGTAGGCCGAGAAGTGCGTTCTGGCTACTAGGTACGACATATATATAAATATAATAACAAATAAACTGTAGCTGCCAGTTGGGTTAACACTCAGAACTGAAAATTATAGTCCACCATATTAATAACAGAAAATGGTAGAAAACCAATACAAGTTTCAAGGAGGAACAAAACCTCCTTGTTTAAATACTGTATTGACCGGAAATTCAGTAATTAAAACTTTTTCATTCATATGTGTGTAATGATTAAATAGTGGCGTCTAAAGATCGTTAAGCTGATAAGTGTGTCAATGGAATAATTACTCAATCCCTGTGTGATATCTACTTGAATAAGAATGGATGCTTCGTTCATCGGATACATTTCATTACTGTTAAAAATTTATTTTCGCAAAGCATTAATAAATATGCTTTGCTAAATTATAATTATGAAATAATTATAGTTTAAAAAGTATTTGTAATTCCTAGCAAACATTGTTAAATATTTTATGCAAATATTTAATGGTTTAAAAATATTTACATAAAAATTAGTTGTATAGTGGTGATTATCAGTCGTGTGAGGTGTGGGTCGAGGGTGCACCAACCTATTCATACTTACCTGGCACAGGAGACACCGTGATCACGAAGGCGGTTTTCCCAGGGCGAGGCTCACCATTGCACTCCGGTGGCGCTGACCCTTGCGATTAACCCAAATGTGGTTAACTCGGGTGCGAAATTTTTGGTAGCAGGGGATTGCGTTCGCGCTAACCCCTTAATAAATACCCTAATATCTATAGTTGATTGCTCCCGGGCACTTAAAGACACCTTCCTTGATATTCAGTGAGGTGAGTTCATGTTCAAGACACATCTCAAAGTATAGAGTAACTTAGGCTATCTACGAGCGCTCTGATTTTTAGCGCCATCTAAGGATTAGACAGAATAGTAATTTAAACCTTCAGCACAATTTATTTACTATTTTTACGTATTTACATAATTTGATTGAGCAGTTTCCAGCCCTTTGTTGGAGCTTCAGACTACTAACTTGGAGGAAGAAACGGATTTAATACAGGGATGATAAGACAAGTTCAGTGTGGTGGTGTGCCCCGGGCTGCCTTGCTAGCAGTAGCACGCCCAAACTGCAACCGGACTCTGAGTCTCCAGCACTTTATCTGGACGAACCAGACGGATGAAGTGAGTTTGGGGGCTTGACAAACACACTTTTGAGAAATTTAATATACTTTCGAGGAGAAGGTGTCGAACAGGAACCTAGGCTTGCTACACCAGTGGATAGTTAGTTGGCTGTTGTAAGATGACGAACGTTTGTGAAGGGTTTACCTCTCTCTCTCTCTCCGTGCATAGAACCCGTGACATCCATTGTTCGGATATGCCCTTCAGCAACGCCTTGGATTACTAGACTACCTTGTTCGTCAGATGACTAGTAAAAACTGTTAAGATTTTAAAATGTTGGCGCGTGAGATTGAAAAAACCTTCCTAACATAATCAACTTATATAGACCATGAGGAGGAGAATTTAACTAGGGGTTGAAGAGGCTTATCGAAAAAATTGTTAGAACTTGAAAAGTTCTAACAGTTTATTTATAACTGTTATTTATTTATTGAAAAGACCTACCTAACCTAATTAACTCTACAAAGATCCAGAGACGAAAAAGTTAACCGCGGTCTGTGTGAATCAAACCACATTAAGTTCTGTGCTCACCTAGAAGTATTCACCAAGTTGTGCTTGCAGGGGTTGAGCTTAGGCTCTTTGATCCCGCCTCTCAATTGCTGTACAGATTCCTTAGCCTATTGGGCTCAATTATACCTGCACTTGAAACTGTGTTTGGAGTCAGCCTCCACCACATCACTGCCTAATGAATTTCATTTACTAACTACTCTCATACTGAAAACATTCTTTCTAATGTCTCTGTGGCTTATTTGGGTACTCAGTTTCCACCTGTGTCCCCTTGTTCGTATTTCACCTATGCTAAATAGTTTGTCTTTGTCCACCCTGTCAATTTCTGTGAGAATTTTGTAGGCGGTAATCATGTCTCCCCTAACTCTTCTGTCTTCCAGGGACGTGAGGCTTAGTTCCTGTAGCCTTTCCTCGTAACTCATACCTTTCAGTTCTTGCACAAGTCTGGTGGCATACCTCTGAATCTTTTCTAATTTTGTCTTTTGTTTAACAGGTATGGCCTCCAGGCTGGAGCTGCATACTCCAGGATGTTTCCGACGCACGTGGTATACAAGGTCCTGAACTATTCCTTACACAAGTTTCTAATTACAGTTCTTATGTTGGCCAGTTCTTTTTTGATGTGGGCCTCTGGGGACAGGTTCGGTGTGATATCAACCCAGATTTTTCTCTCTATTTGACTCTCGCAAGATTTCACCTCCCAGATGGTACCTTGTGTTCAGCCTCCTTCTCCCGTCACCTAATTTCATTACTTTACACTTACCTGAGTTAAACTTTAGTAGCCATTTTCTAGACCATTCCTCCAGTTTGTCCAGGTCATCCTGTAGTCTCTGTCTTCATCTGTCTTGATTCTTCTCATAATTTTTGCATCATCAGCAAACAGAGAGAGGGATGAGTCTATACCCTCTGGAAGATCGTTTACACATATAAGAAACAGGATGGGTCCAAGTACAGAGCCCTGCAGGACTTCGCTGGTGACATCTCTCCACTCTGATGTCTCAGTTACTCGCTGTTTCCTGTTGCTTAGATACTCCCTTATCCACTGGAGCACCTTACCTTGTACTCCTGCCTCTTCTCCAATTTTTGTAACGGCCTCTTTTGGGGCACTGTGTCAAAGATTTTCCGACTGTCTAAGTAAATACAGTCTGCCGACCCTTCTCTTTCTTTCCTAATTTTTTGCTGTGTTCAGGTTGATGAGATCCCACATCAAAACACTTATCAATATTGTAAATTGCTTAGTAAATGAATTTGGGGTTCAGTCCCTGAGATCATTACATGCCTCTTACCATTTCCCCTACCGGGACGGGTATGGTGTTAACTACCGTCCACAGGATGCGTATGGGGGGTCCACAATGTTAACAACATTACGGGCTATTCATGCCCGTGCCACCTCTTGGGTGGCTTATCTTTATCAATCAATCACGGCCCACAAACAAGGAGCAGCGGCTTCAACAAGCCACAATGTAGGACAGAAAACGATAGTCTTTGTCACCCACAGGGTTATTAACCCATGGAATGACCTACCCGCCGAAGCCGTAAATGCCCAAACTGTGTTGAATTTTAAAATCCAGCTGGAAAAATCATCAAGGGGTAAATGACGAATTGGGGAAGATCTTCAACAAACCGCCGGCTTCCTGTCCTCGTCGAGCCCACTACAGTGTTAGTGGCACTCAGGTAAATTCAAGTAAATGTTGTTAATCATTACTAAATTTCTTGATCATCTCACATGCTCAATTTTATTTGTTGATGACACAACCTTCATTTCTCCAGTCCTGACCCTTTTATTCTGAATGTCACAGTGAATACTGAACTAATAAGTCCATCTTTGGCTAACTGCTAACAAATTCTCCCATAACATTGACAAAACTTTCTATATTTTGTTTGGTAATAAATCCTCAGATCAAATTAATCTATGATTAACAATATCCAAATTAGTAACAAGTAGTTTTTTATTTATTTATATACAAGAAGGTACATTGGGTTTGTGAGTTGGTAGTAGTTGGTAAATTCCTTAGTGTTCTCATCGATAAGAAGCTTAATTTCAGGAAACATTCAAAATATTGTACAAAAATCTAAGAGTTGGCATTCTTACTAAAATCAGATATTATATACCTCGCCCTGCCCTTGTAACGCTCTGTTACTCTCGCATCATCCTTATATCAATTATGGTAATTGTGCTGGGATTCTACTACCCAAATCATCTACGTCCTCTAATTACTCAACACAAAGCTGCTATTAGAACAATGACAAACTCTGGCCCCAGACAGCACTCGGTACCCTACTTAAATCTTTGAATATGTTAAATATTACGTCACTGCACATCCTCTCATATGTACTTTATATATTTAAAACTCTGAACTGTAATATGCCAATCCTGACCTTAATGCCTCCTAGAAGGTTGTAACAGAACCCATGAGCACTACACCAGAAACAAATACCTCTTTGATATTCCAAGAGTGCGATTTAACCAGACTAGAAATACTCTGCAAATCAAGGGACCCAGAATGTGGAATGACCTTCCAATCATGTCAAAGGCTGTACTCTCTCAACCAGTTTAAGAGAACAACTAAGTACCACCCTTTAAACTGCATGTAACCTTCCNTCAGCACAATCTAAATAATATGTATGTACACCAGTACTGTCTAGTACAGTACTCGTTAATAATTCCTACCTAGGAATGACTAAATGATTTAGGCTGCATTTGTACAAACATTAGTACAATTACAGTCTAAATATCCTACCTCATCAAAGGTTGGCATAATATGCAATGGTGCAGTAATTAGACTATATGTGCTATGTTTTGTTGTGTTTTTTGTTGTGTAATATATATGTTTGTGCTTAGAACACAAGTGAAAATTTATAAATATATAACACTAAGGTTACTTTTGTGCATAAGTATTAATAGAAATGTTGATAATAATAATGAGTTTTAGGCTATAATATGGGCAGTCTGCTGACAGCCGTAAATAATGAAATATATTGGTAAATAGCCTAATAATATTAACACACTAATTGGTGTTTTAAATAGTTAATTATATGAGGCCAGTAATTTAGGTGAATATACTGGACCTTAAATGATTGATGGTACATCCGGTTCGGTAAGGACCAAAATTTTGTGGGGAAAACCTGACTCCAATAACCAATAAATTGTTTTGGGCTCTGAGACCCAGTAACTAATAATTAAATAAATGTAAATATATATACTTCGATAGCTATGAAGGACCACCACTTTTTGAGAAAAAGTGGAAAACAAAGAGACAATGGAAAAAACTGATCTTAGGAACTAGTGTCCTATGGATCTTGGTAAAACTGTAATGATTATATGAATGGAGTCAAATTAACTACACAAAATTGGGGGGTTACATGCTAAAAGATTAATACATCCCTAGCATTATTCTGGTGCTGGTTCTTCACCAGAGTAAATCAAATGTGTGAGTAAAAATATAGAATATATAATATTGATGGAGGTAAATGCACTCAATATACTACTGAAATGTTAAACAGCATCAGTAAATCAAAGGGTTAGTATAATTGATCTCTTTAAGAGATCACTACTGTAACTATGAAGTTATTGCTACTGATGGAAAAATGGACAGCTTAGCTGTGAAACTAAGGAGTAGTCGGTTGCTACACTCCACCGACGACGTGTTGCATAGGGTAAATTGTTGCACAGAACGGTGGGGAAGCCTAGCACCTCGGTTGAAGTCGCCTTGGTACTGAAAGGCAATTACATTGTAGATATCTTCTACACAATAGGTAATTACATTTACATCCTAAATCATGAGGATGACGGTAGTAAATTATCAGCTAATGTCTGAACAATTTGTATCATAGAAATAAACTGATAATCATATAATTAGATGGCAAATTTAATTAAGACACGTACTATATTTTGTTGGTTTGCATTCGGCCTAACGACTGCTAACCTAAATGTTAATAGTGGCCACATAATAACAAAAAGGTAAACTTAGCGGCCGAGCCTCGTGTCGTTGAGGTGAAGATTTGAGCAATTCTTCGTCCTCCTGCTGCTGCTTGAAAGACGTTGACTCTAGAGTTGCTCGTATACTAGTCTATGACACGGCTATGTTGTGCCAAATAACGTGGCACCGCTCAACTGATCGTGAGAGCGAAATAAATAGGTCGAAACACAATTCTGCTACACGCTGTTAATGGCGTCCGTGCTCTCCTTCACGTGTCAAGTGACGTTCTCCCTTCTTCCTCCTGCTCCTTATTGCGCATGCGCGGCTTTCGAGCATAAATGAATATGTATTTATCGCAATTGACTAAAGAAGGAAGAGGTAATAGCAAGTATTAATATCACATTAAATTCTTCTATGATAAAATAGAAGTTCTAGTAACATAAATTGGCTTACTAAAAGTTGTGCAGCCAATCGAGGAAATTAAAGTAAAATCATTTGCATCAAGTAATTTCCTCTAGAATACTTAAATGTTAGTTAAATAAGGGAACTCAGTAAGTAATAGTATACTACGAATCAAAGTTAACTATTTTTAGTAAATGAAATGATAAAGTGGATTCTTGTTATAAATCCAACTAAATGTGGAGAAAATTCATGTTGCTGCCTGTTGTTCCTCACGTACTAGGAAGAATTTGGCAATGAATAAATCATGATAATGATTAAATATATAAGTTAGTAATTTTAGTAACTACTTTGGTTAATTCAAAGGTTGTATAAATACAATGATGTATAAAACTGTTGGTTATTTCCAACAAGCCGAGCATGCCCTGGGGGACAAGCACAGCTGCTGTTGTCCCGGCTGACGAGGTCCCAGCCGATGATCCAGCACGCCGATGGCACACCTGGTGGTGCCACAGCTGTGCACGACCCCGGGGGCCAAGCACTGCTGCTGTTATTCCGGCTACTGTGGTACCAGCCGATGATCCAGCACCTGATGCCACAGCTGGTGGCATTTCAGAGCTGAGCATGGCCCTGGCGGCCAAGCACAGCTGCTGTTGTTCCGGCGGAGGTGGTCCCAGCCGATGATCCAGCAGCTGATGGCACAGCTGGTGGTGTTACAGCAGGGCATGCCCCTGGGGGCCAAGCAGAGCTGCCGATGCTGCAGCGGAGGTGGTCCCAGCCGACGCTCCAGCAGCTGAGGGCACAGCTGATGGTGTTCCAGCTATGAATGCCTCTGAGGGGCTAAGCACAGCTGATGTAGTTCCGGCTGATGTCCCAGCCGATGATCCAGCACGCCCATGGCACACCTGGTGGTGTCCCAGCTGTGCACGTCCCGGGGGGCCAAGCTCTGCTGCTGTTGTTCCGGCTGCTATGGTACCAGCCGATGTTCCAGCACCTGATGCCCCTGAGGGGCTAAGCACAGCTGATGTAGTTCCGGCTGATGTCCCAGCCGATGATCCAGCACGCCCATGGCACACCTGGTGGTGTCCCAGCTGTGCACGAACCCGGGGGCCAAGCTCTGCTGCTGTTGTTCCGGCTGCTGTGGTACCAGCCGATGTTCCAGCACCTGATGCCACAGCTGGTGGCGTTTCCGAGCTGATCATGCCCCTGGGGGACAAGCTCAGCTGCTGTCGTTCCGGCTGACGTGGTCCCAGCCGACAATCCAGCGGCTGGTGGTGTTACAGCAGAGCATGCCCCTGTGGGCCAAGCACAGCTGCCGATGTTACGCCGGGGGTGGTACCAGCCAACGATTCAGCAGCTGAGGGCACAGCTGGTGGTGTTCCAGCTATGATTGCCCATGGGGGGCTATGCACAGCTGCTGTAGTTCCGGCTGATGTGGTACCAGCCGATGATCCAGCAGCTGATAGCACAGCGGGTGGCCAAGCTCAGCGGCGGGAGTTCCGACTGATGTGGTCCCAGCCGATGATCCCGCAGCTAATGGCACAGTTGGCGGCGATCCAGCTGAGCATGCCTTTGGGCCCAAGCGCGGCTGCTGTAGTCCCGGCTGACCTGGCCACAACCGATGTTCCAGCAGCCACAGGCTCAGCTGGCAGTCTTCCAACAGAGGGTGCCCTAGTAATGAAATTTAATTAACCAGTCATTACGGTTATTGTAAAAAAATTTAATTTGTTAATTATTTAACCGTTAGGCTTATTCGTCATTATGATTTATTAATTACTACTATAATTGCTTATATGCTGCCGTGTCTCAGCAGCTGAAGGCCCAGCTGAGCACGCCCTTATATACATCCATTGTTTATGTGTATGTAAATTAATTACCGTATCTTATGCTCCGGAGGGCTCAGCTGGTGCTGTTGCAGCCGAGCTTGTCAGCCTCCCTCTTTATTCACGTACGTTTGCTGTTCCTTGCATTTTGTCATTCTTTATTCATTTCTAATTCTTGTATTATATATTGCCAGCTGGCGGTGAGTAGCTGAGCACGCCCCAGGGGAACGAGCCCAGCTGCTGAGGTCCCAGCCGATGCGTAGGCTCAGCTGGTGGCGTTGCAGCTGAGCATGCTCGGTCACCCAACTATTTATACACGACCGCCGTTTCTTTACACTTCGTCATTCTTTATATTCAAGCCCAGCTGCTGGGGTCCCACACGACGATCCAGGAGCCGTTGGCACAGCTGGTGGTGGTTCATCTGAGCATGCCCTTGGGGCTCTGCCAGCTCCTGATGTCCTGGCCGAACACTTTCTTGCAGCTAGGTACAGCTGACGAGGCTGCAGATGGAGTGTCCTAAACGAGGATCTGCACGAGAGTAGGGAAGAACGCAATTTCTAACCATTCTTAATATAATTCATTACAGTTCTCATTCGTCTTGTTGGGCGTAAGTGTTTCTGCAGTGCCACGCCACCTCACACCCCTCATACCTTGGCCTGTTGGCGTTCCTTGGTACCTCCCCGCTGCTTGGCGAGTCGGACTTCGCCACACTATATGCAGCCCTAGGCGCCCCCACAGTACTCCGGCTGCACTGTGCCCTAACATTGACTTATAATTTATATTACTTAATATAAATTGTGTCTATAAAAACATGTATTATAATACTTTTTAATTTTTAAAAAGTTTATTATATTTAAATCTGTATTCTATTTATTTATATATTACTTATTGTATATATTATTATTTATTAAATTTATTTAATAATTTGTAATTTGTATAAAATATTTATATGAATTATAAAATATAATTTTCATTAATAACTGCCGTGCCGGTGCGTACTAGTTACTTGACGCTGGCATTTACTCCTCTTAGTTACGACGGAGGAGGCGTCCGTTTGTCCCAGGAGTTGCACTTATTGTATCTGGCAGTACCACGCTAGGCTTTTCAGTTACTCCCCACTCAGTTATGCTTGGGGCTTCACCCACTTCCACCATTCCTGCCTTTCGCAACAGGTGTCGCATACAGTTGGCCCACACTCGCAGCCGCCAGTCAAATTATGGTGCGGATCCTATGTAACTGGGCCTCTGCCTTTTTGTTAACTCGGCACACCATCTCCTGCCCACCCTTACTGCTTTGATAATTCCAGATCCACGATCGAACGAGGACGAGGAAATCCTGTGATGATCGAGGAACACACGGCGTGGCCCGAAAGGTGGAACACGGCTCTCATGCCCCCCGGGAGAGGTATCCTGGGAGACGAACTACCCGCTTCCAAGCGGACACCTCCACTCAGCACCCGCGGGGCTCACCAGTGACAACAGCCGACACGGGGTCGACCCTGGGGAGTCGGCCTCGGAGAGGACAGCGTTCACATTCCCACACCCGCCCTGGGGCCAGACATCAGGTCTGGTCTCTGTGAGGGCGGGCTACTACGACGAAGAAAAACACGGGAACGACCAGTCATTCCCCGCGGCGACAAGCGCTTCCTACATGGAGTACAACCCCGGCGCTATGTACTCCACCCAGTCCACAGGCGGGGGCTTCCCGCCTCCCCGCTCCTCGGCTCGTCAAGATGGTACTCCGACGGCCCTCCAAGCGAGCTGCGTCTCCTCGCAGCATCTGCCCAGTAGGCCCGGAATGGTACCTTTTTCAGTCAGGATCATGTAAGACTGACTGTTTTTTAATGGCCTCTCCGGGCATACGGGCACGCTTACGGCCAAGGTACCGAGAAGGCATGTACCCACTTTTGCAGCCAGCTTCCGCTCGCCCTTCGGGGGTGGGGGTTCCGCGCCGCTGGCCCTCACGGGATTGGGGGTGCTCCGACGGAACCCCCAAAGTGATAAGCCAAGAATACCAAGAACTGGAATTACCGCAGTCTAATTACAGATTTCACGGCAATTGAATTACATTAGCATGATAACGGCTATCCATTATTTGCTGTATAATTTTTTATGCCCATTCACTATTCATTATGAGGCAGTATTTATTTATCCATTTAGTCGTTATAATTAGCCTATGCTTCTTCATGCAAGAACTTCATTAATAATCATTTATGATTATTTTAATTTGTGATAAATTTCGTATTAATTACTTTGTAAGTAATTTATATAATAATTAATTTTGTAATTAATTTGTAATTATTATGTTAAGTAATTAATTTATATAATTAATAATAAATTAAGCCCCCACGTGGTGCGTTTTCTTCCAACCCACAGAAAATAGTCGCTGTATGCAAAGCAAACGGCGAAATTTCTGGGGGCAGAAGAAAACGTAATACCATATCTGTGACTAACCGTCCATGGTTGCGTGCGCATCACGCTGGGGCATTTAAGCGCGTCCAGGGGACTCGGCCACTCTTGCTGGCCGTCTCCCGGACGTTACACTACAAAACGCCCACCCGCCTCCCAGGTTCCTCTGCTTCCCCTGGCCTTACAGGGGAAGGCGCTATTGCAGCTTGCTGAGGACACTTGTCCCAATTTGCAATGAATTTGTGTTACCTTTGGGGGGTGCTCCGACGGAACCCCCAAAGTGATAAGCCAAGAATACCAAGAACTGGAATTACCGCAGTCTAATTACAGATTTCACGGCAATTGAATTACATTAGCATGATAACGGCTATCCATTATTTGCTGTATAATTTTTTATGCCCATTCACTATTCATTATGAGGCAGTATTTATTTATCCATTTAGTCGTTATAATTAGCCTATGCTTCTTCATGCAAGAACTTCATTAATAATCATTTATGATTATTTTAATTTGTGATAAATTTCGTATTAATTACTTTGTAAGTAATTTATATAATAATTAATTTTGTAATTAATTTGTAATTATTATGTTAAGTAATTAATTTATATAATTAATAATAAATTAAGCCCCCACGTGGTGCGTTTTCTTCCAACCCACAAAAATAGTCGCTGTATGCAAAGCAAACGGTGAAATTTCTGGGGGCAGAAGAAAACGTAATACCATATCTGTGACTAACCGTCCATGGTTGCGTGCGCATCACGCTGGGGCATTTAAGCGCGTCCAGGGGACTCGGCCACTCTTGCTGGCCGTCTCCCGGATGTTACACTACAAAACGCCCACCCGCCTCCCAGGTTCCTCTGCTTCCCCTGGCCTTACAGGGGAAGGCGCTATTGCAGCTTGCTGAGGACACTAGTCCCAATTTGCAATGAATTTGTGTTACCTTTGGGGGGTGCTCCGACGGAACCCCCAAAGTGATAAGCCAAGAATACCAAGAACTGGAATTACCGCAGTCTAATTACAGATTTCACGGCAATTGAATTACATTAGCATGATAACGGCTATCCATTATTTGCTGTATAATTTTTATGCCCATTCACTATTCATTATGAGGCAGTATTTATTTATCCATTTAGTCGTTATAATTAGCCTATGCTTCTTCATGCAAGAACTTCATTAATAATCATTTATGATTATTTTAATTTGTGATAAATTTCGTATTAATTACTTTGTAAGTAATTTATATAATAATTAATTTTGTAATTAATTTGTAATTATTATGTTAAGTAATTAATTTATGTAATTAATAATAAATTAAGCCCCCACGTGGTGCGTTTTCTTCCAACCCACAGAAATATTAAGGAAAGGAACAATATTATTATAGTCAGTGTTGGCGTTCTTGGCGTCCGCTGCTCTGTAGGAGGTGGAGTATTGCCCCACACTCTTCGTTTTTGCATGTGGTGATACAGGATATTGTGAATTTGTTATTGATTCTTGACAGTGCCTATGAGTGTCGAGGAAATGGCTGAGGCGGTATGCCTAAGTGGTAGTGAGGAGGACAGTCAAGATTATAACAAACCGTTTGAAGTAGTAATGAACAAGAATAAACGGTGAAATATTCACAGACAGCGAGACAGTGAGAGTGAGGATGAAATAACAGAGACCAAAAAATGAGACCCTACTCAGCAGGACTCAAGAGAAGCAATTTAATAGAAGGAAGAGGCTGTTGTTCCCTACAACATGCCAACTGAACTTTCACCAAAAGCTGGAGTGGACGGTACGTCTGGCTAAGGAGTGTATGGAATATGAACCACTCTTCAAGGAGGGTCTTCACCGGCCCTACATACCAGTTGGGACTGAAAAGGCCGTGGAACGCCTCACGACGGTTGGTTTTGAGAATGTTGTGATGGTTACTCCGGAAGAAGGTATGATGCGCACAAAGATCATAGTTTTTAAGTTTCCAACTTATTTGAATCCTGACTGTCTTCTTAACAATGATAATGTTGTATGGGCAAAGAGGAACAGTGTTCGTGGTAATAAACAAAGCCAGGTTGTTGCCTTCGTAAAGGGTGAGGCGCCAGAGAAAATTTTTGTACAAGGACTAGGCTATAGGAAAGTTGCAAAATACATTGAGGAGCCCATATTATGCATAGTGTTCGTTGGGGACATATGGCTTGGAAATGCCAGTTTGACCCCAGGTGTCGGTATTGTGGTAAGAAACACGACTCGCGAGAGTGTAGTCAATATTGAAGAAGTGAAAAAATCGTCCCATTTTGTTGCAACTGTCGAGACAGTCACAATGCTGGTTCCTATCTGTGCCACATGAATTTCATCCTATCTGCGCTCCATCTTCTCAAGATGGCGTAGATGACGCCATCTTCACCAGGTGCAGTACTTTTACCCTTTTTCATAGCGCCCCTTACTTCTTGGGCTGTGATTGGTTCCCCATACTCGTCATACTCATCTGAAAGAGACTAAGACGGGTCCTACAAGCAGGATAGATGTATCCTCGCAGCAAGGAAATATTGTGGCTGAAAGCTGACCATCGTTATTGGACAGGATTATTGGTTTGTTATTTAAAATCTTTTTTTGGTCCCAATATTTGTGAAATTGTGCTCATGTTTTCTTGATGTTGCCCTTTGTTTGAGTAAATTTATCTTCGTAGTATTTAGTTTTGACTCTTCTAATTATTTTAGATAGTAATGATGAGTAATTCTCTGAAAGTTCTTTGGAGACGATACCTAACCTATACTTCTTCTCAAGGTCATGTTTTTTATTAATAGATTTAAGTATCCCCTTTGTAAGCCATGGATTGTTTAGCCTTTTAGTTGTGACTTGTTTCGCTAGCATAGGACAATGGGCGTTATAAAGGCTGAGAGTTTTTTGAAGAAATTATTGCACTGCTAGGTTGAAGTACCCTATGGTACCTAATTCGGACTCCCAGTTGATATTAGCGGCAGCAGCTATAAAATTGCCTATAGAAGTTTCATTGTGCAGCCTAAAGCTTATCTTCCTTGTATCTAGAGATGGTTTGTGAATGCTCGTTAGGAGAAATATGGGGTAATGGTCTATAGTGCTATCAGTGATTATCCCTGAAGTAAGCGGAGAGGTTATGTTGGTCCAGATTTAATTTTTTTTTAATTTTGCCCCGAGGGGCGAGTTTATTGGGCAGCGCCACTCATATTGTGAGTGGACATACCGCCATAGCAGCATGTACAACACTCCCCAATAGGAAGAAAACCCGCTGGGTTGTTCATCTTGTCACTTGTACCCAGTCACAGCTGGGACTTGCTTAACTGTCTCAAGTGAACAGCTCCTCAAACAAGAAGATTAACATCTATCAACCCTTAAAAGCTTACGTTATCTTGCGGGTGCAAATTGGGGAAATCTTTTAAGAACAGTATCAATATTTGATAAATAGTGTTTTCCTAACTCAAACAATGTGGGGTTTATTATTCTACACATACTTCTGATGTCTCTCAGGTGTTCACATTCACGTAGATAGTGGTAGCGGTGTCCATCACTCTCACCACAGATTCTGCAACTTCGCTGATCAACTGTTGTTTCCATTCCATATATCAATGGATATTTGTATCCAAGACGGATTCTCGCTATTACTGATTCTCTCCCTCGTCCTCCTTCTCTTCGGCCATAATGACTGGGATTGCCAGCTGCAACCATGTTGTACCATCGTATAGATTCACTGGTTTGTGCTTCTATCCTCCTTTCCTCAGTTACCTTGTCACGGTGATGTTGCCTGACAATACCTCTAATTTGTAGTAGAGTCTTGGGTATGAAGTATTCAATATGGTCTCCTTTAGCGCCTTCAGCAGCCAGCACATCTGCTCGTTCATTCCCACATATCCCAACATGGGAGGGGATCCACAGAAACTTGATGACTCTTCCCTGATTGGTAAGTACTCTCACAGCTCTCTTAATTTCAGCGACTATTGCAAGATTTTCTGCCCGATTTTTACTTAGGCTTTGCAGTGCTGCTTTTGAATCGGTGCAAATCACTGCACCATTAGTGTTCCGTTCGAGAAACCTTAGCGCCATAACAATGGCAGTTAGCTCTGCTTGCGTTGAAGAGGCATAGTTCTCAATACGCGCTTTTTCTTCATTTCTGCGTTGGAAAGTATTATCCTTGATTACCGTGTATGCTGCACCAGCCCTGCCATTGACAGGATTAGATGACCCGTCAGTGTAGATTTGATCTAGTTCATCTCCGGCTTCTTTATAAATTTCCTCGAGATACTTGTGCCTCATTTCTTGTGGCAACATGTTAGATTTTTTCATTGCCATTTCATTGGTGATAATCTTGCATGAGTCATCCTCCCAGGGAGGTAACCTCTCTACAGGCAGGAGCTCACGGGCTTGCTCAAGCAGGTGAAGCTCTTCGAGGTATCAGACTGATCTGTGATGCCATTTTTTGCTTCTCCTGTGTTACGACTCTGGGTTCTTTAGAGGGAAACCAGAGGTCAAAATGTGAGCTTATTGAGCTACCATAGAGTAAAAACGCATTGCGAGTGGCTTTTGGCGTATCTTCCCTGCCAGTCGTAAGATTAGTCTTGTCTCTCGAAGAGTATTTAAAGATTGAGCTTGGGATTGATTATTAAATAATAAAATAGGCACCAACTATGTTTACTAATACTGTCTAATCATTTGTAAAGTAAACCTGAGTAAATTTAGTATCGGGCACCAGTATGATTAGTTGAACAGTCTGCTGGCAGCATAGCTTTCGGAGAGGGAGACGGGAGACGCTCTTCTCTGCTGACTGGTTGTGGTGGAAGGAAGTGCCTCTCCCTCCTCTTATTTATTTATTTCTGTATCTTCGTCTGGTTAAGTTTTCTTTGCTATTTTTGTGGTTATATTGTGGCATACCTATCGTTCTATGTGTAGAGTAGTATACCTGGGGTGTAGTAAGTGTATTTACAAGTTTTTAGATTACCTGCTATGCTAACGGGGGTTCCAGTGTACCACGTGGTCCCCTACCCTAAGCTGACTCCAGTGTGTTATAGTAGAGCTTTACCCTAGCTTGTTTCCAGTGTAAACCTTGTATCCTGCTTATGTGGACCAAGGCTTTTAACGTAAGATTGTGTGGTAAAGTTAGTATTAAATTGTTATTGGTGTGATTGTGTATGGGGGGTGTTAAGGGGTTAATAAATAAGTAAGTTTGAACAGAGTATCCCTTGTTCCTGTGTGGGAGTACAATAATCTATTCCTAGACTAACCGAGTTTAGTAGCAGGCATTTATTATTGTGGATATTTACTTTGGGGGCCGGGCCTTTTGTTTCTCCCATATCTTGATACCTCTAGTCTACTTACCCTTACCCCTTAATAGTACCAGTTCCCCATAGCAAGCCCACTATTGTTCATAACAACAGGACAGAACGCGAAACAATGGGTATAAATTGGATAAGTTTAGATTTAGGAAAGACTTGGGTAAATACTGGTTCAGTAACAGGGTTGTTGATTTGTGGAACCAATTGCCGCATAACATTGTGGAGTGGGGTCCCTCGATTGTTTCAAGCATGGGTTGGACATGTATATGAGTGGGATTGGGTGTTTATAAATAGGAGCTGCCTCGTATGGGCCAATAGGACTTCTGCAGTTGCCTTTGTTCTTATGTTCTTATGTTCTTATGTAACTGCTAAACTCGTCAACCTGTCCTCGTCCCCACCCACATAGACTTGTTGGCTGAAGGCATATTGTTAAGTTCCTCTTTAGTAAATACAGATACAAAATATTTATTAAAAATACTACTCATCTCTTCATCACTATCTGTTATTTGACCTGTCTCAGTTTTTAATGGACCTATCCTTTCCCTAGTCTTAGTTCGATATAACTGAAAAAACCCTTTAGGATTTGTCTTTGCTTGCCCTGCTATACGAACTTCATAGTTTCTTTTTGCTTTCCTTATCTCTTTTTTAACATTTCTAACTAGTTGTACGAATTCCTGTTCTAAAGTGACCTCCCCATTTTTAATCCTCTTGTACCAAGCTCTCTTTTTACCTATAAGATTCTTCAAATTCTTTGTTATCCACTTTGGGTCATTAGTAATCGATCTATTCAATTTGTGTGGTATACTACGTTCCTGTGCTTTGTTTAGAATATTCTTAAATACGTTATAAATTGAATCTACATCGAAATCCCCATTTACATCACCTATCGCTGGGTTCATGTCTCGCTCCAAGACCGGCCCACACCCCATACCCAAGACTTTCCAATCAATTTGACCCAAAAAATTTCTTAGGCTATTAAAATCAGCTTTTCGAAAATCTGGCACTTTAACAGAATTTTCTCCTACAGGTCTATTCCATTCTATGCCAAATCTGATTTCTTTGTGATCACTGTTCCCTAGCTCACTCCCTATTTCGATGTCATTAATTTGTGTTTCCCTGTTAGTTAACACTAAATCTAAAATATTATTTTCCCGTGTTGGTTCCTTAATGTGTTGCGTAAGAAAGCAATCGTCAATTAATTCTAGAAAATCTTCTGCTTCACTATTCCCTGTTTTGTTCAACCAGTTTATTCCACTCAAATTAAAGTCACCCATGACATAAATACTGTTAGATCTAGATGCCCTAGATATTTCATCCCATAGATGCTTTGCTTCCATTCTGTCTAAATTTGGTGGCCTATATATAACTCCAATTATAATATTATTTGCTTTTTCGTTTAATTCTATCCAAATAGTTTCTGTGTGTGGCTCAGTTTTGATTCCCTCTTTGAGACTACATTTCAAATTGTCCCTAACGTATATGGCTACTCCACCACCTCGTCTAATATATCTATCTGTGTGAAATAGTTTAAATCCATTTATTTGATATTCGTAAATATTCGAGATATTCGATAGGTGATGTAAATGGGGATTTCGATGTAGATTCAATTTATAACGTATTTAAGAATATTCTAAACAAAGCACAGGAACGTAGTATACCACACAAATTGAATAGATCGATTACTAATGACCCAAAGTGGATAACAAAGAATTTGAAGAATCTTATAGGTAAAAAGAGAGCTTGGTACAAGAGGATTAAAAATGGGGAGGTCACTTTAGAACAGGAATTCGTACTACTAGTTAGAAATGTTAAAAAAGAGATAAGGAAAGCAAAAAGAAACTATGAAGTTCGTATAGCAGGGCAAGCAAAGACAAATCCTAAAGGGTTTTTTTTCAGTTATATCGAACTAAGACTTGGGAAAGGATAGGTCCATTAAAAACTGAGACAGGTCAAATAACAGATAGTGATGAAGAGATGAGTAGTATTTTAATAAAT